>PVHX01021675.1:0-22830 GCA_004024805.1 Geosciurus inauris
AGAGAGAGAGAGAGAGAGAGAGAGAGAGAGAGAACAAATCCTTAGTTCTAATGTGAATTTTCATGTGTTTATATTTCAAATATTTGAAATAATTCAAATATAAAGCAACACAAACTATAAAAGTTAAATGTAATTAAACCACCAAGAGAACAGATTTTTAAAGTACTACTATTAAATTTTAGAACTTCAGATCCTTCAGATGATTTATTGCAAAATGAAAATAAAGTCTAAGTTGCAAAATTTATGTGGCAGACATGGCACATTATAACCACTCCAATATCAAAGCTTCGCCATGGTTTACGCTGTTCAAATGCATTAATATTCATCAGACCCAAAGTTTTATACACACATTTAAAAACCTAATTAAAAACCTAGAGACGAATGATAAACTACATGATAGCATTTATAATATTCTTTAATATAAATGAGATATTCATATAATCACTAAAACATTTGGAGACCTCCACTGACTTAAGAATTTATAATCTTCTATTATAACATCCAGGTCTTGGACAGAAATTGTGTAAGCCTCATTTGTTCATTATTTCTGCTGGAATTAGAAAGGTTAGCCATTTCAAAACCGAAGAATTTAGCCAGAGTTACCATTTTTATTTGTAATATTCAAAGTAATAAAACATACCACCCTTGTACAGCATTTAGCATATGCCTGACACTGTGTTTAATCCACTCAATCCTCAAAATATTGCTGTGTGATAAATTCTAACATTAACTTCATTTTACAGATGAGAAAACTGACACCGGTCAAATTACTTTCCCAAAAATTTACTGCTAAGCAAATGTCATAGCTGAGATTCAAACCCAGGCAATCTGCCTCCAGAGTCTTAACCCCTTAACCACATTCTTGAGTAGGCCATATTAAACAATCCCACCCTCGCTCTCTGACTTCCCACCTCTACATGAAGATGAAGAATACCCAAGGAGGCAAACATTCCTCACTAAATCCATACCATCTGCCATTATTTTGAAAAAGGAAATTCACATCCCCAAGTTGTTCCAAACATGTTTGAAATGAAAGACAAAAAGAGAACAAATTCCCTTACACTTTGGGGAAAGAGATAATGGATACAAAATGCAAAAAGTTATAAGTTATCAAGAATTAGAGAAGTAAGGCACTACCAATAATTAGACTCTTAAAAACATGAATAAAATCAATCCCACCCAAGGATTTCATACCATTGAATGTTGAGCCCAACAGAAATTCCATTACTTACCATTAATCTATGAACTGTTAACTAAGGAACTGGTTCCAACTCCAAACAACTTACAGTAATGGGGACATGGAGGCATGCAATGAAATATCTATGATTCAAAAATCCACAATTCTATTTTAGAAACAGTCCCAATCCCTTATAACAGGGTTCTGAAAGAACTGCCAACTAGGATTATTATAAATTTCCTTAGTTACTTGCCTTAAAAGCTCAAAGCACCTCATGAGAGGAAGGGTTTATGAACCATGGTAACAAAGGCACACCGGAGTAGAAGAGAAAAAAGGTCCCTTATGTGCACCCCGCTTTCATCAGAGATGTATCTCTAACCATGGCTTCCCACCCTCCATTGTACACCCTTTCCATCCTTTTATTGTACAACTGCCTCTTTCCCTCCATACAGATGTCTCCCTTGGTGCCATTTGTTTAACACATATGTGTATATGTATATTTTAATATGTTAGCACTTTTTTGATGTGTTGCAAAGTCTTCTATAAATGACCAGTACTGTCGAGGAAAAATAAAAACTAGTTATGAAAATGTAAAAGGTCAAATCTTTGCTCAAATTTCCCAAAAGATTTAGCAGCCAGCAGATCTGAAGATACAAAAATATCCCAATCCTTGACTTTATTTTTTAAGTTTCTCAGGAAAAATTTCTTTCCTGGCCTTGCTTCTAAGGCACTCCCACATTTGAAAATCTACTGATCATCTTTTTGTGTCCAATGCAACTCTTTAAACCAATATATGGCTACAAAGCAAAGACCATTTTAAAACATTCTACCCTACCCCAACATCCAATGAAAACATTCATTTTCCCAACTCCCTTTTGCTATATTACAAGCAAATTCATTCCTTAGGGAAGTCCAGAAAAAAATGTCTTCTAATGAAAAAAATCTACCAAACATTTTGAGTTCTATCAATCCTCCTAGTTTTATCATGAAATTTAACAGCTAGATGTTCCTGACATTTCCTATTTAAAAAAAATAAACCCAAAGCAACCTTCAAAGTTGCTAAAAATTCCAGAATCAGACAGAAAAAAATCTGAGTGACCAACATGACAATTTCTGATTTTAGTATTTAATGAAGCCAATTATACAAAAAAAAAAAAAAAAATCAACTTTCATAAATTCCCAGGGAAAATACAAACTACCTGGAGGCCCCAAAATACAAATCCTATGAAAACCACATATGTGTTTCCTACAACCTATTTTGGCAGAAGTTGATATTACTTTTTACTGAATATTAGTGTCACACCTTATATGGACAGAAATATTACCAAGGAATTATGTAGCACTAGACTTTTGTAATCTCTTGAGAGCCATGTTAATCCTTAAGTCTACAGTCGATCCCCAACCCCCTATGTGCACATACAAGTACTCAACCTGCTCTGATAAAAATCAACAATTATACCTGCTTCCCTGTCTCAGTTGCCAAGTCATCAGATCCACCCACCCGGATCCCCTTATGACTGTAAAGTTTATGGATTACTTATTTCTCATGTTTTTGTTTTTTTTTTTTCCTGACACACTGTAACCACATTCCTTTTATAGAGCTCTGATCAATTCTCAGAAGTATATTGGGGGAAGATAGTGAGCAACAGTAGCAAAAGATGTTTCAAGGTTTTTATTACTTTGGAGTCTTATTTGCAGAGAATTGTAGTCATGCCAGAGCCTTCTTAAAACACACTAGAAAAGGAAGTATTCATAATCCTATTTAATACTGAAAAAATAAGGTTAAGGCAGTTGCAGAAGACCACCCAGTACCTGGAAGAGCTGATAAGAGTTAGCAAATGCTGCATCTATCTTTTTAATATTCTGAGCTACCAATTTTTTTTTAAATTAAAGGCTGGCATCACTCATTTGAAAAAACATAACCTTTGCACAGCAATCTCCTCACTGTATGTGGCACCCAGTAGGCTGACTGTAGCTGCTAGAACACCTCACCCAGTCTGTGTGGGGGCCGGAAGAGGAGAACAGACACTTTGAGATTGGAAGACCTCTGAGCCCATAGCTGGTGCAACATGAAGGATAAGCTTTGAGTTTCTAATAAGCTTTGTTATAAGGACTCCCAAACAGACCAAATTGGCATCATTTACAAGTAATATATTCATGTTTTTTAATGGTAAAAATGTAGCTGTTATCCAAAAAACTCAGATTTATTTAGGAAATTGTTTAAACAAAATTTTTTTAAGTCCAATGGAATATTAGTAGGAGTATATAAAAATCCATGTAGACTCTACCTTTTCTCACCTGACAAAGTCCCAAAGACAAAACTATTTGCAGTAAGCCTTGGAAAAGTACATCCTAAATGTTACTACAGATTTAGTTTAAAAAGGTGCAAGCTATAAAATAAATGATTTTTACAAAAAAAAAAATCAAAATCATGACAAAAAAAAATTTTAATTAAGACTCTGTCTGCACTAGACATCCAGAAAGTACCAGGGAATATCTAAGAACATAACCTTTTTTATAATAAATGGTGTTTTTTCCTCAAGGCCAGAGGTCAGAATCCAGGGTTAGTCCTTGTTTTATTTAGGTCATAGTTTTACGCTTTAACCACACAAATCTTAGGATAACTTTTTGTCTATTTTATTTTGTTTTGTTTTGTTTTGAGATGGGATCTATGTTGCCCAGGCTGGCCTTTAATTCAAGATCCTCCTTCAGCCTCCCGAGTAGCTGGGAATATGGGCATGTGCCACCATATCTTGCTTAGAATGTTCAAATACCACATAAGCAAGTAAAAAAAAGCTCGTAATTCTCCATGTTAACTCCATGTAAAAGGGAGGAAAGGAAAAATAGACACTATTGTTTTAGTTACTTCTTCCTTCAAAATCCTCTAGATAAGCTAAAATTTGCATCCATGAAGAGGCAATACTCTTGCATCTGAACACATATTCTTTCAGAGTTAGCACAGTATGGCTGCACACCATGTGAATGCCAGGCATGCTGTCAGGTGCCCAGGACTTCACAAGTGTCAGACAGAGTGCAAATCCCTCCACTCACAGAGCTCATCAACTCCATCTGCCCTCCATTCATCCTCAACACTCATTAAACACCATATACTGAGCACCTTCTGCACCAACCAATATGTTTGGAATGAACATTTTGTCTAAATAAGAGCCTGCTCGTTTTCTTGCCTTCCTACTACACTGAGATTTATCCCCTGCCCATGGTGGAAAATTCATCTCCAAATATTTTTTTAATTTTTTTTAGTTATCAATGGACTTCATTTATTTATATGCGGTGCTGAGAATCGAATCCAGTACCTCACACATGCTAGGCAAGCACTCTAGCACTTAGTCACAACCCCAGCCCAATCTCCAAATATTAATGCTGGCAAGTACTGGCCTTCCTCAATGAAAGTAGTCAAATTACTTGACCTTTAAAAACATTCTTATCTTACAGATCTAGAAGACAAGAAACAAACAGGAGCTTGAATATGGAACTGAGTTTTTATAACTACGTTAGAAACTTTCCTAGCTTCTAAAAGAAAAGAAACAAATAGTTGTTGGTTTTTTTTTTAATTTACAACATGGGAATTTAGACATTCACAACAATCCCAGCAAAATAAAGTGCTCCCAGAATGCTAAACGCTAATTTGAGGGAAATTTCACCAACGAAAATCACAAATCTCTTAGTCAGGTATTTCTCTTTGGAGAAAAGCAAATCAAATGCAATGGTACACCAGCTTTCCACACGCTCGAGAATGACAACTAACTCCTACCACTTAAGAATCTTCCTTTCCCTCTCTGCTCAGTTCCAAAGTTTGTTCAAAATGAATAAATTTCACATTTATGATCGTCAACTGGCATCATACATTTTGCCTAACATTTTTTCATAACTGCTCATTAAAGAAAAATTAATGATTTACATCAAACCAATTCCGCTTCCTCACCCCAAAACTTAATTTCCTGTACAGCATTGCTTTCATTTCACCTTTGGAAAAAAAAAATCTCAGTTCACAATTTTTTAAAGACTTCTGTTCCTTATTACTTAAGAAAACTCAGAGCCTGGCAGAACATAAGCCAGTACAGGTTGTTACATGTTCTGTGCCTTGCTCTCTGACAAAGGAAAGCTTCTACTACAGTTAAAAAACCAAGCTCCATGTCCACACTTTTGTCCTTACTTAAAACTCATCTTAAAAATCACTAAACACCAGCTGGGCGTGGTGGCTCACACTTGTAATCCCAGCACTCAGGGAGGCTGAGACAGGAGAATCGCAAGTTCAAAGCCAGCCTCAGCAACGGTGAGGCGCTAAGCAACAGTGAGACCCTGTCTCTACATAAAACACAAAATAGGGCTGGGGCTGGGGCTCAGTGGTCAAGTACCCCTGAGTTCAATCCTTGGTACCAAAAACAAAAACAAAAAAAACAAAAAAAAAAATCACTAAACACCAAAAATGAATGGCATGAATGAAACGAACTCAGAACATTACAACAGTCAATATTGCATACAACAGGAAAGAAAACGAATGAGAAAAAAAATTATTTATTAGGAAAAAAACTTCAGCAAAACAAAGCTAATCACATATATTTTACACTCTTGCCTAACTTCACCACATCACTCTGACAAGGATGCCTGCTTTTCCTAAAGCAATGCTCTCCCAACTGTGGGTTTTACAGGTCCAAACTGCTCCAATAGCAACATACTGACTACAAGGCATTTTGTTTGTTTCCCATACCAGGTGGGGTTTTTGTGTGTTTTGGGATGGGGGGAGTTGTTTGTTTTGTTTTGGTCATTTGCTCTTGTAATTAGGTAATTTATTATTTTATTATAACAAAGGGTGAAAATAATGAAGGTGGATGGTGGAATGAGATGGACATCAATGCCCTAGGTACATGTATGACTGTTAATATGGTGTGACTCTATATCGTATACACAGAAATGAAAAGTTGTGCTCCATTTGTGTATAATGAATCAAAATGCATTCTGCTGTCAGGTATACCTAATTAGAATAAATGAATTTTTTTAAAAAACTTTTTAAATAATGAGAGTGAAAATGACTACTTTTGAAAAACTAAATTAAGTGGCCTGTACTCAGTGATGTGAGCAGTGAAATTAAAATCTGTCCATTGAACTATCAAAAGAGAATTTAAGACTGGAAAAAAATAAAAATTTCATCTTAGTTTTAATTATTCTTTTTCTAACAAATTGACAAACTAGCATTAGGCCAAGTAGTGGGCTCCTAGAATGTTAAGAAGGATGTCCAGGAACTGAATAATGAGGAAACATGCGGTAGAGATCACTCCCATCAAACTCTCCCTGCAAAATATCAGACCAGCCCTCCTCTGGCCAGCACTCCTCCTGAAAGTCATATAACTGACCCCACAAATCGACCTCTAAACCTAAGCCGGAGTCTCCAGTTTATTTTCATGCTAGAAATAGCATTTTGGCTTAAAACTCAGTTTCCTATATAATTAATTCAGAGAGGTATTAGCCCCAACCTACTTTTTCAGAAGCTAAAACTGAATTCTTGAACATACAAAAGCTGAGGAATTATGAGCCTTAAAATCTTACTGGTATTCTACAGTCTGTAGCAATGGTCTTGAAATTGGTGTGTCTAACATTGAGGATACATGAAACTTCTGAAGGAAAGATGTACTTCCTTATCTTCAGCTCCCTTGTGCCATTTTTCCTCAAAAAGATACGCCTAAGAATGTTGCCTTCTTCTTCCTAACCACCCTTCCCTCACTGTCTCAGGTGAGTGTGCCCCTGCCCCCTTGCTCTCTCCAGTTCACTGTTTGCACTGCCTGAGACCAGGTATAAATCCTCCAAGGCACCAACCCAGGAGAACCTCAGGAAACAAACTGGTCTTGGTGCCAAGAAATGAATACAAAATGAACAGAATGAAAAGCAGCAAACAAATGCTTCTGTGTGTCAGACTGCTTCAAACAAAATTAAAGGCGATTCTACAGAATAGGAACAGATTTCTCTCCCATTCTGTAGCATGTCTCTCCACTCTGTTGATGATGTACTTAGCTGCACAGAAGCTGTCTACTTTGGTGTACTCCTATTTGTCAATTCTTGCTTTTGTTCTCTGAACTACTGCACTCCTATCCAGGGGATCACTGTCTGTGCCAATATCTTGAAGTATTTTCCCCTGTGTTTTCTTCTAATAGTTTCAAGGTTTCAAGTCTTACCATTTTAATTGATTTTTGTACAAAGTGAGAGACAGGGGTCTGGTTGCAATCTTCTACGTGTGGATATTTAGTTTTTCCCAGCACCATTTGTTCAAAAGGCTGTCCTCCCTCCAATGTATGTTTTCAGTACTTTTTCCGAGAATGGGTTAGCTCAAGATGTGTGGATTTATTTCTGGGTCTTCTATTCTGTTCCATTGGTCTATGTGTTTATTTTTATGCCAATACCATGCTGTTTTCCTTATCATGGTTCTATACTGTTTTGAAATCAGATATTGTTATAATGCCATGTTTGATCTTTTTGTTGAGAATTACCTGGGTTATTCAGGGTCTTTTGTGATTCCATATGAACTTTAGGATATTTTTTTCCCAAGTTCTTTGAAGAATACCACTGATATTTTGATGAAGATTGCACTGAATCTGTAGATCACATTAGGTACTATGGCCATTTTAATAATATTGATTCTGCCAATCCATGAGCTTGGGAGGTCTTTCCACCTTCTCTTTTGTTGTTGTTTTCCATCTTTCCATCTTCTAACATCTTCTTCAATTTCTTTCTTCAGACTTTTGTAATTTTCATTCTAGAGGTTTTTCACATCCTTAGGTTTATTCCCAGGAGTTTTACTTTTTGTATGTGGCAATTGTGGATTGAACTACTTCCCTAACTTCTTTCTCAGTAATTTCATTATTGGTATACAGAAAAGCTACCGGTTTTTGTATGTTGATTTGTAGCCTGCTACTGTACCTAATTATCAGTTCTAAATATCTTTTGGTGTAGGCTCTAGGAGTTTCTACATAATCAGCAGCAGCAAAGAGAGATGATTTGACTTCCTCCTATCCTATATATATACTTTTTCTCTCTTGTCTAATTGCTCTAGCTAAAATTTCTAGTACTGCATTGAGTGAGAGTGGTAAGAGTGGATACCTTGTCTTTTTCCTTATCTTAGAAGAAAAGCTGTCAGATTTTCCCCATTTAGTATGGTGTTGGCTATGCACTTATATATAGCTTTAATTATGTTAAAAGTATTTTCTTTCCATACCTAATTTATTCAGAGTTTTTATCATGAAGGGATAGTGAATTTCATCAAAGGCTTTTTCTACATCAATTGAGATGACCATGTGATTTTTATCTTTGATTCTACTTGTGTATCATATTTGTTAATTTGCATATATTGAACCATCTTTGCATCCCTAGAATGAAACCAACTTGATCACTGTATATGATTTTAATGTTCTGTTGAATTCAATTCTTAAGTGCTTTACTGAGAATTTTTGCAACTGTTTTTCATAGATATTGGTCTATAGTTCTCCTTTATTGTTGTGTCCTTAACAAGGTTTTCTCTGCAGGGTAATACTGGCTTCACAGAATGAATTTGGAAGGGTTCCTTCCCTGTTTTAGAGAATGGTTTAAACAACACTGGTGTTAGTTCCTCTTTAAAAGTCTGATAAAATTCAGCAGTGAATCTTTCCAGTCCTGGGCTCTTCTTTGTTGGGAGACCTTTTGTTACTGTTTTAATCTCATTACATGTATCCTTTGGTTCAATTTTGGTAGGTCATGTGTGTCCAGAAATTCGTCCATTTCCTCTTAATTTTCCAATTTATTGCTTACAATTTTTCAAAATCTTCCTTAATGATCCTTTGCATTTCAGTGGCATCTGCTGTAATGTCTCCTTTTTCAACTTTAATTTTATTTATTTGGGTCTTCTCCTTTGGTTTTTTGTTGCTGTTGTTGTTTGCTACGGGGGATTGAACTCAGAAGTACTTGACCACTGAGCCACATCCCCAGCCCTATTTTGTGTTTTATGTAAAGACAGGGTTTCACTGAGTTGCTTAGCACCTCGCCGTTGCCGAGTCTGGCTTTGAACTCATGATTCTCCTGTCTCAGCCTCCCAAAGTGCTGGGATTACAGGAGTGAGCCACTGCACCCAGCTTAGTAAGATCTGTCAATTTCATTTATCTTTCCAAAGAACTGTTTTACTGAGGCTTTGCATTATTCTTAGTCTCTACTTCATTTAATTCTGCTCTGATCTCTATTCCTTTCTTCTGATTTTGGTTTGTTCTTGTTTTTCTAAGACCCTTAGATGCATCATTATATCATTACATTATTTATTTGAGATCTATTTTTTTGATGTAGGCACTCACTGCTGTACACTGCCCTCTAAGTACTTTCACTGTATCCCACAAATCCTGGGATGTTTCCATTTTCATCTGATTCAAGGAATGTTTCAATTTCCCCTCCAAATTCTTCAATGACCTACTATTTGTTCAAAACTATGTTGTTCAATCTTCATGTATTTGTATGATTTCTGCAGTTTCTCTTGCTCTTTATTTCTAGTTTCATTCCAATGTGATAAGATTCAAAAATTTATTTCAATTTTTTTAAGTTGTCAAAACTTGTTTTGTGGATTAATAGATGTTCTATTTTGGAAAAAGTTCCCCATGCCAATGAAAATAATATAAATTCTGCCACCATTGGATGGAATATTCTGTAGATGTCTATGAAGTCTACTTTATCTAGAGTGTAATTTAGCTGTGGTGTCTCTTTGTTGATTTTTTTGGCTGGATTATCCATGAATTAGTGAGAGTAGAGGATTTAAGTGAACTATTATTGGGGCCTATCTCTCCCTTTATGTCTAGAAAGGGGTCTTATAAAACTGAGTGCTCCAACATTTGGTACATACATATTTATAGCAATTATACCGTATTGATGCTTTATTACCTTGATTTTTATATAGTGACCTTATTTGTCTGATTGTTATAAAATCTATTTTATCCAGTGTAAGTATAGCTACTCTTGCTTGCTTAGAATATCATTTTCTTTTTTTTTTTTCTTTTTGGTACTGGAGATTGAACTCAGGGGCACTCGACCACTGAGCCACATCCCCAGCCCTATTTTGTGTTTTATGTAGAGACAGGGTCTCACTGAGTTGCTTAGTGCCTTGCCGTTGCTGAGGCTGGCTTTGAACTCGCGATTCTCCTGTCTCAGCCTTCCAAAGTGTTGGGATTACAGGCATGTGCCACCGTGCCTGGCTTTATTTTCATTCTTTCAATTTCAGTCTGTATATGTCCTTGTAGGTGAGGTTAGTTTCTTAAAGGCAGCAGGTAGTTGAGTCTCATTTCTTAATCCATTCAGCTAGACTTCATCCTTTATTTAGAAAGTTATTATTTGAAAGGTATTTATGTTCTTGTTCTGGTCATTTTTTTTTCTTTCTGGTTGTTTCTGTTTAATAATCTATGTTCATTTCTCTTTTATTTAATGTAGAGGTTTGATGGTTTACTGAATTAATAACATTTGATTCTTTTCTAATTCTTATTTGCTTATCCACTCTTCTGGGGAGATTTACTCTTTCCTGTGCTCTTATGATTGTATGTACTCAATTCCTCTTCTGTATGTAGGCTTCATTTAAATTTCTTCTCTAATGCTGGCTTAGTGGTCATGAATTCCTTTAGTTTATGCATTATCTTGTCCCGTACTTTTGGCAACTCAACTATAATATCTTATGAACGGGTTCTTTCCTGGTCATGTCTATTTGAGATTCTAAATGCAATTTTTAGCTATTTTTTCACTGAAATAGTTTTCTATATCTTCAGCCTATAGCTTTTTTCCCTCATCTGTTCTGATTATGCCTAAGTATAATCTTTTAATGGGATCCCAGAAATCTTGTATGTTGTATTCATCTATTTTTTTTAAATTATTGCCTAATTATAACATTACATCAGGCTTATCTTCAAGCTCTGATATTTTTTCTTCCATTGATCTAGTCCGTTGGTGAGGTTTTCAACTCAGTTTTTCGTTGGGTTTTGTTTTGTTTATTTTAAATCTGACTTATCAAACTTTGCATTTCTGAGATTTCTGTTAGGTTCTTTTTCAAAATCTCTATCTCCATACTGAATTTCTCATTCATACCCTGCATTGTCTTCCTTAATTAATTTAATTATTGATCTATGTTCTCTTGGAATTTCTTGAGCTTTTTTATAATCTTTCTTTTGAATTTCTTATCCAGCATCTCTCCATTTTGATATCTTTGAGATCTGTTACTACAGAATTGTGAACTTTACGAGGTAATATATTGCCTTGTTTTTTGAATTTCTTGCATTTCTATGGTGAGATCTAGTCCACTTTTTAATCTGAGAACCTTGCTGGTGCCTGGCCTGCTCATGACAATGTGTCTTGAAGTATTGGTTTGTTGTATAATGTTGAGTTTAATTCTAATTGGACTTTGTAGTGTAATTCCCCTGTAGCTATTCTGGTCGTGATCAGGGGGTATTGACATAATTCACACTGTACCAGAGACTGAAAGTTCCATTTTTTGCTAGAGGTTTCACAACAGTGAGGTTCCTCTGATAATTCAATCTGTTGTGATGCGGACAGCAGGGTATATGGGGTGCTCTTTCTATGGCTTCTTCTACAATGGGAGGAGAAGCCTCAATAGGTGATTGGGATTTCCACAGGCACTGTTGATATTACTTCTGTTGCTTAAAAGTGATTGGGATAATGTCTGTTCCAATCATGGTGAAAGGCTTCCATCTTTTATCTTCTTTTTAAATACTAGTGCAGTTCCTGGTGTTTCTGATGACAAGGCAAAGCCTGGATCAAAGATGCCCCTCTGTGGCAATCATATCCAATCTTTTTAGTGATGTATGACCTGACAGGATGTGGGAGCAACCAATAATGTAGGTTAGGGTTAGGTGTGTACACAACAGTTATGTTATTTCTCTTTGATGTTACTGTAGGAATGACTGTATAGAAGCAGGATGTGAGACCCTCTTAGTTGCACCAACTTATATCACTCGCTGGAGGATTTGGTCCACCGTATTCCATACTTCTTAAGTTGAAGTATCCATCAAGGTTTGAGCAGACCAGGACATGGCTAGAGCTATGTGCAATTCATCTCAGCTGGGATGTAATGTAGCAAGTGTCAGAGCACCCACCAACATGCAGAAAGTCCTGGGCCCTGTTCTAGTACTGTTGTTTCGGTTCTATTGAGTGTTAATTGCCTCTAATGCACCATCTTGAATCCCAGCCTAAAAATAAGTTTTGATGATATATCACTGTGTGAATTTTTCCACGTAACTTCAGAAAGAGTCCAAGGAACTGACCAACTTTGCAATAATATTTCTTCCTTTTTCATTTTTGGGAACAAATTTTTTCAGTGACTATTAAAAAAGGAAAAAATAAAACAGAAATGATGCCAAGCCTTTTATCATGTATTACTAATCAATGAATATGACCCGGGGGGTGGGTGGGGCAGAATCACTCATATAGATGTAAGAGGCAATTTTTTATTTTTTACCTTTTATTTTTATTACAGTTTTTATATTTTATCATTTAGCATAATTTTAAAGATGATCGTGTAATTTTGATCAACTCCATTTTATTAATAATTGAAATGCTCAATTATTTCTACATTGAGTTAATCCTTGCAGGCACAGGACATTTTATATATTAAGTTTTTATGAATTTGTATCACATTCATATGACATGATAATTCATAAAAGACTCTGAAACATGAACATGTATTATATTAAAATAAAAATTGGGGGAGAAGTGGTATTTAAAAAATAGTTCAGGTAAACAAATAAATAAATTTCCAAGTAAAGAGCTTGCTCACTTTTCTTCCTAAACTGAATGGTCACTGACAGGAAAATGTTCACATTTCATCAGCTATACTTAAGTGTATCATGTAAAAGGGTTATTTTTAAATGTCATTTTTTATAATCTGCCCAAGATTATATCTTTTGAAACAAAAGATAAAAACTTATGAAAATCTATATATCAGCCCAAGATGTGAACACTACAGAGCTACACAGGTTACAATCTGCCTGCAAGTAATGCCTCTCTTTTAGAAGATGGTTTCAGCTTACCTTTCTTGCCCTGAACTAACAATATCTCCTCCTCAGTTGCATTTGTAGGTGGAATCTAAAGGAACATTATGTCCTCTATTAGCTTTGTACTTTCCCACCTCTTAGGCCCTGTTTATATTGCCAAGACAGGTCCTACCCTCCCCAAATTCTACCATTCTTCCTGTAAACATCAGCTTTGGTAAGGTACTGAGAACTGCTAACTTGTTAAGAGGCCATCATAACACAGTAGGGTAGAGCACAAGGAATATGGTGGCCAGTTACCGGCTTCCAAATCTGGCTCTGCAATTTACTAATATAAATCAGTTACTTGGTCTTTCGGTGGTCCAGTTTCCTCTCATCTATAAATGGGAATTACAATCAACAGTTCTTAATAGGGGTTTTGCAAAAATTGAATGAGTTAATGTACTTAAAACCCGTAAAGTACGGTGCTTGCCACAGCTTCTGCTACATCATCATCACCTCAATTCCTACTAAGCCACTACAACCATACCCTGGTCCAGATTTTTACTGCATAGGCTCAAGTGCACACTTTCATAATTAGCTACTTCCCCTTAACTATTTCAGACTGTTATTTAGTTGGAAGGAATAATCAAAAATATCTATGTGCTACATTTGTCCCTTCTTAAAGAAAACAGTCAAAACACAATAGGGGCCATAAAAAGTATGGAAATCAACTGGTGTTAAGGGAGAGAAATATGAACCAAGAGTGTTTTTACTAGCAAATAATTCCACCCTCACCTTTCTTGATGGCCTCAGACACACACACAAATCTAGTATCAAGAAATACAGGGAGGGGCTGGGATTGTAGCTCAGTGGTAGAGTGCTTGCCTCGCATGCATGAGGCCCTGGGTTCGATCCTCGGTACCACATACAAAGCAATAAAATAAAGACACTGTGTCCATCTATAACTAAAAAAAAATATTAAAAAAAAAAAAAAAAAAAAAGAAATACAGGGAGAGATTAAGTGCTGAAAAGAACCTTCCAGGTGAAGGTGGTACTTTGCATCCCCAGGGCTTCTTTTCATTCATTATCTCTTGATTTAAGATAAGGCCAAGTCTGGCCTTGAGGAAGGGCCTTGTTAAATCTAAGGGTGACATAATTTTTTGATTGTAATATACCTAAACCTCACTTAAGTGTACCTAACCCTTCCCTAAATGCAAACCAACATCACATCCTTAGCTGCCAGGCTGAAGAAAAAGGGCTTTTATCAATTCAACACCACCTAAAGCATTAAAATCAGGCAGGATGGAGATTCCTAAATTTCCAAAAAGTCTGAGTCAGCTAGTGGTAGACATCAAGAATCTGCACCTTTAAATAAACTCCCAGGGAATTCTTTAGCACACTGCAGCTCTACAACCACTGACTGAAAGACATCCCTGGAATATCACTTAGTAAATGCAATTCATATTTACTTTGCCCACTCTGAGCAACCTGTTGGCATCATATTCATTGGCAGGCTCTGTCTCCACATGGCTGGAACCATGACTGCAAAATGCTTTGGATTTCAAACTTTGCTGATACTATAAAAAAGAGCAAAGGAAAGACCATTTTTCTCAGCTTCCACACAATCCCACTGAAGGATTCCAATAGGTCTGACCTGGACGATGTGATCACTACTTGGTGGTGGTAGTGGTTGTTGTCACCAACTCCCCATCACCAACACCTGAAGAGTGAGGGTGGGCTGAGGGAGTGAGGTTGATTTATCTCCTGGGTTCACAATTATGACCAAGGGGACTAGGAGAAAAAGCAGATGATATGACCTCCAGGGGATCATTCTTCGCTGGGCAGTTTCCCTAACTTGTGGGGTTTTTTTTGTTTGTCTTTTTTTTTTTTTTTTTGCTACCGGGGATTGAACTCAGGGGCATCTGACCACTGAGCAACATCCCCAGCCCTATTTTGTATTTTATTTAGAGACAGGGTCTCATCGAGTTGCTTAGCGCTTTGCCGTTGCTGAGGCTGGCTTTGCACCCTCAATCCTGCCTCAGCCTCCCAAAGTGCTGGGATTACAGGTATGCGCCACCACGCCTGGCTAACTTGTGTTTATTATAAATAATTTTATGTAAGAATGTATAGTAATATATAACATATTGTAAAATATGTATTATGTAAAAACATACATACTTTATCATATGGTTCTACTTCAAAATATTGATACAAATACAATTTTTTTGGAGTATCTGTGTTCCTAAAACAAGAGACTAAAGAACATGCTTTGAAACACAGGTGTGAGTACTTCTAAAAGATGGGACATAGCTGGATGTGGGGCATATACCTGTAACCCCAGCTACTCAGGAGGCTGAGGTAGGAGGGTCACAAGTTCAAGGCCAGCCTCAGCAACCTAGCAAAATGCTGTTGAAAAGGGGATGTAGGGGGGGTGGGGGGTCTAGGAATGTAGTTCAGTGGCTGAGCACCTGCTTGACCTATACAAGATGCTGGGTTCAAATCCCAGTACCACAGAATTACAAAACAAACAAGATGGACATGTTTGCCTTCTATTATTAAAAGGCAACATAAAATAAACAAAGCTCTTTGTTAACTGGTTGGAGTTGTGATGTTCAAGTTAACATTCCAGTCAGTTTCCATGCTGTTTTTATGAAAGGATGCCTAAGAGAATCTCTACATAGAATAGGGGATAAGGAAAACACCATTAGGGTAAAACTCCTTTTTTATTTATTTACATATTTTTTGGCATTTTTTTCTCAATTTATCTGACTTCTTCCCACCTATCCCTCACCCCCACCCACAAAATACATTGCTGGGTTTTTTAGATGGGCATATTTGTTTCAAAGCCTTTTACAGGGTAGGATTTCATCAAGATGACACATCTTATTATTGCAAAGCATTTGATCAAATCACTCAACCCTCTGAAAGGGTCACGTTGCACCTTTCAGTCTGAGTACCACCTCCACCTGGACTCAATCCCAGCAGTGTTGTTTTGGTTCAATCTCAGGGAGAACTTCAAGCTATCAATGTCCAGTGTGTTGTTATCAATGCCAGAGGGATTGATATGGATTGCAACAGTCATTCATAAAATTAATGATTATATACAATAAAATTGTGATAAATAAAAAACTGACCTTCTACCAAATATAGAGGTTTTACAGCAGAAAGAGTAGTGACTGAGAATCAGGTAACTGGGTCAACTAATAAAATCTGCATTTTACTTTGGGCATGCCAGGTAAACTCCCTGTACCCTTGGTTTCATCAGGTATAAAATGAGGAAGAGTTGGATGACATGATTCTTAGGAGCTCACACTAGGATACTGTACTTTTCAAACCATCTCAGGTCTTGTTACCTGTACCAACAAAGATGAAATACATTGTAAGGTTTATGTAGAAATTCATTACACTCTGCTTATTCCTGCTGTGGGTTCTGGAATTATAAGCCTGGGAAACAGCAAAATAATAGCTGCCATGCACAAGCTGGAGTGAAAAAGAAAATCAAGAATAACAACTAGATACACAGGCACCAGATCTTTTGAATACATGCAAGCAGAAGATATGTAGTCATTTTAAAAAGAAAGCCACAACTGCTATTTTGGAAGACTCTCTATATGAGCATTAGCAAAAGGAAAAATGTTGTATTTATACATACTAAGTAAGCATGATTAACACCAACTATACTGTCATTTATTCAACAAATATTTACTGAGCATCCATTTATGAGCCAAGAGCTGGGAACAGAGCAGAAAGTAAGACAAACAGTTCCTATTTTGAAGCCAGATAAACATCAGCGGAGCCAGGTAAACCAAAGTTAAAGAATTAATTACCACAGTTGTGATTGCTGCATAATAGAAGTATATTCAGATCATTCCCAGAAAACTTAATCATCTAAGAAACTGATCTGAAGGTCCTGAAGGTGTTCCTTAGGAAATAATGTATACCCTAAGATTTTAAGGGTTATAGGATAGGAGCATGCTATAGGAGAGTGCATAGCAGAGAGGAGAGTCTTGAACTCTCCTCTTGAACAATCAAATTTACAACAGTAAGTGGAGACACTTTAAATCATTTGGATCCTCTCTTAAAGTACATAACTGGAAAACAAAAGGACCAGGAAATATGTAACTACTTTAGATAAACTAACACTGCATTAATGATCACATTCAGGACCAGTGGAACAGAGCACATACATTTAGACTTTGGACACAAGAAGGGAAATCACAAGTACACTTAAATTCTTTCTCTTCTTTTAAAAACAGCAGTCAAAAAACTCACTTTTGATTTTGAAGATAATCCCCAAAATAATTAATGCCAACATAAATTAGTGTCATTAAAACTTCTCAAAGAGAAAACTCGTCTCTTCTAGAGACCAACTGGGCAGCCTCAGAAGTATTCTTCTTCTATGCTAATGATTGTTGGTTTTAATCATCCTCTTTATTTAAAAAAAAAAAAAAATCACTGCATTCCAGTTAACAATTTGTGTTCCAAGTTTCCTTTCCAAGTTGTCTTTAATAAAAGCCCAAGGCAAATAAAAACCACCATCCATAGTCACTTACAGAACTGACAAGGGATTCTTGATTCCAATGGACCTGGCTGGCATCAGTGATCTAAGCACTTTATGAAAATCTCCACACAACTCAATTTTTTTAAGTACCAAACTTAAGTTTAGATCCACAAATCTGTTTGATCTCTGCAGTTGCAAAACCATATGGCACACAGAGAAAAACAAATTATCTCTGCTTATGAAATAAGAATCTTCTGTAGGCTTTGGGACAGACCAACAGCTACAACTGTCCTACTTGCTGCAGATCACCATAATTAACTCACTCTCTCTCTCTGATCCTTTTGAAGAATGTAGAGATTTGTTTATTGGGTTTTTTTTTTGCAGGTGAGGGAGGGCAGGATTGAGACAATGAAGAGAGGAGGCTCTCCTCAGGGAAATGGGAGACTCTTAAGCACAACCTCAGATACAGTTAATTCCAGCATTCTCTATGAATATTTTATATGTAATATTTTTCATAATTTATTTAATAATATTTATTGTTGAGAAGATATACAGAGTCATACGTGTCAACATTTACAATGTTGCGTACAGGATTATGCTTGTAAAAAGGGCTATGTCCTTATGTTTGGCAGAGTCGTTTAGTGACTGCTGATTTCAGAATAAAACCAGCTTCATAACCTGTGTAATTTTCCAGTCACTGGCTACATAGAACTGATAGCAAAAATATGGCACAGCGAAGGAAATAAAGTAATTTAAAATGCAGTTAAATTCTGCTGCCCCTGCCTGCCACTACCCAGCTCCTGCTATTATTCATGTGGTCCTCACACATTAAAAAAAAAAGTTCAAAGTTAATTGGCACTTCTAAAACCAAACGTAAAACTTTGTATCTAAAGAAGTATGCAAAAGGGTGTAAAGTTTGATCTGTGACACTGACGAGATGTAAGAGATGACTTCATAAATATAAACAGCTAATCAAAGGACTCTCAGCCCCAGCAAGATTATTTTAGAGAAAAATTGGATGCCAGAAGTGTAACAAAAGAAAAGTGCAAGTGGAAATGAAAAGTGTCAAGAAAAAAATGAATAAACATTTTTGATGATAGAAGGATCACTTCCTGGGTACCTACGTAATGTTATGTACTCAGGGTATTTAGAGGATGACTGGGTGAAAAGGACTTTTAGTATGGAAATTTCCTAAAAGACAACAATAGTCCTAAGAATAATGGAGTCATTCATTGTCCAAGATTGGACTTGCTTTAGCAAGTCGGCCTATATTTCCATTGATGAGGATCAGAATAATAAGTGTTTCCCTAAAATTTTATATAGTAATATAGGTAAAATTTTAGGTTCTCCTTTGAAGCACTGGCTTCAAGATACCATGAATAAGAGTCATGAGATCTCAAAACTACTGGACCACAGGAGCATTCCATGTTTACTGTATTCACACTGCATTCTACCCCATCCACCACAACACAAAGCCCACCAACTTGTAGCTGGGATCCCAGAACCCAGAACTGAGAAGGACAGCAGCCTCTCAGAGTGGTCATCAAGGCTAAGAATCATTCCTAAGAAGTAAACTAGGCCAAGTTCAAGGGAGAAACTTTATTCCTTGGGTTATGATCACCTCCAAATTTCAATACCTTTAAAACATATAGATTACAAAAGTAAGGTCCCAGGAAAATTCAGTAACATGTCACTAAGGAGCAACATTAATGGTTTTACCAGGAATCTGATCTGCTAATTTCTAAGCATCCTTATACTTTTTTATTTCTTAAGGTCATCTGCTATATAGAGAGAGTGAACTGCAAAATGAAGAATTTCTTAGCCGGGCGTGGTGGCTCACGCTTGTAATCCCAGCACTTTGGGAGGCTGAGACAGGAAAATCGCTAGTTCAAAGCCAGCCTCAGAAATGGTGAGGCACTAAGCAACTCAGTGAGACTGTCTCTACATAAAACACAAAATAGGACTGGGGATGTGGCTCAGTGGTCAAGTGCCTCTTAGTTCAATCCCTGGTACCAAAAAAAAAAAAAAAATGAAGATTTCTTTTATTCAGTCTTGATGTCCCTAAGGCTACTCCCTACTCAGAGAGAGGTGACGTTACTTATTTAGCAAATAATAGTTAAAGCATTTTCCTTTTCTTTTGGTTGGCAGATTATTCAAATAATGTATTTAGCCACACTAAATACATTTTCTGGATTCTCACATTTGAAGAGAGAGAGATAGCTCAATAAAGGTTCATAGGGACTCGAGAATAAGTAGCATCTTTACATGCTAAGAGTAATCGGTATTGTTCTGTTGAGTGAGTAATCAGTTGTTGCTGTTGTTTTATTTTGTGTTGTGTTTTTGTGTCTTCCTGAGTGAATGGTGCTTTTGATTCCTCTTACAACCTAAAGCTTCTCAGCTGAGTTGGGAAGCTCATTGTTTTTCCCCAGCTTTTCCCCACAAGTGAAAGGCTTATCTATACCTCTTGGCTAAAGACAGAAAGAACAAAGAGTTGTCAGACCTACAGATTTCTGTACTTGACCTTCTTTATGTGGTAAAGATGTTGATGTCCAACACTGCAATAAGAAAAAGAAATATCAGTTTCAGGACAAAGAGAACCTGCAAAAAAAAGAAAAAGTATCAGGCTGAAGTTCTCATTGCCTAAGTTAGGATATAACAAAGAATGGTGCTCTGTTTTGCCTCTCCTCTGTTTTTGAATGAATGAATGAATGAATGAATGAATGAATGAATGAATCTAGCCAGGACAGAAATTTAGCAAGTAAAATCCATCTACAGCATGGAATTTTTATAGCAGCTTGTTGGAGTTTTCATGTTTTGAAAAATGAGACACTGACTGATACACTTAGCCAAATATTCTGATCTGTCATCATTCTAAATATATGGGCCCATCTTTCAGCAAACAAATTAGCAGGTAATATATCATCTCTAAGAGCGCACACCCTTCCCTGGAAGCTCCATAAATACAGAGTGATCAAGACTGGCAGTTACTGAGTATAAAACGTTAAACACTACTAACTTCACTTGAGCAAAATTCCCTTGTATCAACCAAAGTACGGTGTCAGAAAAGGCTTTATGCACTGAAATTCTTTCAGGGAGAGAAAAACAAGAGACACAAAAGAAATCACTCTTATACTCTCTTTATTTGATCATGGAGATAAGAGGAATAAATCTTGGACAATGAATGACTCCATTATTTTTTAAGCTTATATAGGATCAGATGAGCAAGTCTCAAAATTGGAGAAATTGTAAGCTTTAAAAAAAAAAAAAAAAAAAAACAGCCCTTCCCCTAGGCTTACCTACTAAAAGCAATACAAAGCACACAAGCTTCCCAATACAGTAAGACCTACAAAGCTAGATCATGCCAGGTCCTCCAAAATGACTCAGACCATCTCCAAGATTCTGATTTAAACAAAAACCAACTACTTTCTGGGGGCAAAAGGGGAGTAAAGTTCTTAAATCATTTAATTCTGCCAATTAGTTCCGCAACTATGGTATTAAAGAACTATGGATATTTATCCACTGGAAGTGGATCAAAAAGTGGGCTCTCCTAATGCCTATTAAATAGTGCTGAATTTCAAGCCTCACTGGCCAAGGTCAAATCTGAACCAATGTGAAAACCTCCACTTCCCCATCACTAATCCCTTGAGCCATCCATTCTTCTACAAGGCAAATGTTTTACAGGCAGGGGGAGAAATAACTACACAGTCCGGGTTGCACTTAATATGACTGCTCTCTACACTAAACTCAGCTTCCATGCCCTACTATTTATCTATGAAAAGCTAGAGCATGAAAATTTCCTGGAAATTTCCAGAAATGATATCAGTACAGTGGTGGCACATACAGAGAATAGAAGAACTAACTGCTCTTTTTCCTACATAAATTAGGTCAAATCTCTGGGGTTTTGCCCAATCATGTATCTTTTCTTGGTACTTAGTTTTCTCCAATCAATGGGAGAAATAAAAAGATATCTCATTTAGCATTAATTTCCTATTGACAAGATTACCTTCTATAGGTGTGCTGCTGGTCGGTCTATATGATGATCAAGTTAAGGTCCCACTACCCACCACATTAGGTAAGTCTGTGCTCAGAGGTGGGGAGGAATAAGGAGTTGAGAGTACTGCGACTGGTAGAGCACACAGACTGAGAACTGACATCCAAAGACACTGCTCCAAAAGCTTCCAGAGTGTCCCACTTGAATCAAAAGCCCAATTGTTCACCATCCTCACTTTCACAATCTAACACACTGCCAACCAACGTGCCACTTAATGTACTGCTTCTTTTGAAACAAATTCAAAGTTAACCACAGTCCAGGTCTACAGTTTACCCATACCGGCAATTTTTAAAACTTGTCCAGGTTCCCTGGAAATATAGTCACCAAATAAGGTACCTTTTCAAAAATATTAACTATATTCAAAAATGTTTCAACAAGTATATTCCAAGTTCCAAAAGAAAATATAACTGCCTGTTGCCTCTCTACTTCCCAAGATAGAAAAGCTGTGGGGCATAGAGATCTGGTATTAAGTCACTATCAAAATCCTGAACGAAAAAATAAATAAATAAGCTACTGTTAGTTTTGAGTATTTTCTATTCCCTAGGCCTGAAAAGCCCCTTCTCTATACTCTTTTTTCCTGATCCCCTAACTTTTACTCAAGGGGAAAAAAATCTTTTAAAATGTGTTCATTGGACACTGGGGATATAGCTCAGTGGTAGAGCATTTGCCTAATATGTGGGAGGCCCTAAAATATGTGGGAGGCCCTGAAATTCAATCCTCAACACTGAAAAAAATAACTAAATAAAATGTTCCTTGGCCCCACTCCCCAAGGAATTAATCACTCTCTTACTGTACTTTTGTAGACTTCTTATAACTACACAACACACCTTCTCTATATTTTAATTGCATAAATAATACAGGCTTGTATGTTCAAACAATAACTCAGCATACACAGTAAAAAGAGAGCCCTCCCTTCTCCCTCCAATCCCTGCTGCATATCTATGTATCTAGCCCAGTTCCTATACTTAACATGTACACATGCTTACTGGTTCACAGATGTGTCACATTTACCAGACTATGCACTTCACAAGAGTAAGAACCATCTTATTCACCTCTCTATCCAGTACCACACAAACTGCTGATAAAAATGGTTGATCAATAAAAATAT
>PVHX01021676.1:0-29237 GCA_004024805.1 Geosciurus inauris
GATGACAGGGACAAAACCTACTTGGCATGCCAAAGGCTTTGTCCACCAGCTCCAGGACCTGGCTGCAGTTGTTCCAAGGCAGTGCTATCCAATGGAACTTGTTTTGATAATGGAAATATTGTATATGTGCCCTGTTCTAGTCTGGTAGCCACTAGCCACATGGGGATATCAGACACTGGAAAGGTAGCTAGTGTGCCTGGAATTTTTAATTTATCTCCTGGCTACCGTATTGAACTCAGGAGGTCTGACATTGAGGATGAGATTAGGAAGGTCAACCCAGGAAAGCCTGTTGGAGATAGAAGTAGAGTTGCTGTCCTTACCAACTGTTTTCTAGCTCTTCTGGTTGGATACAGCAGCGAGAGCAAGACAGTTGCTGAGGATGAGCAGTGCTCCCCACTCCTAGAAGTTCCCCTCAAGTTTCCTAAGCTATTTTCTTCACCCTGCCTGCTTAGCTTCTTGCCCTTTTGCTCAGACATAGCAGTGTAGAACATACTAGAACATAGAACATAGAACAACACAGTGAAGAAATGGGTGAGAAAATCCTTTCAAAGTAAGGACGTCTCTGCACAGTATTTGTTCACATCAGTTAAGTATGTTGACTGAATTCCATAGCTAGCAGGATGGGTGTTGCAGTTATTGGGACCATTGTGATGGAGAGAGGCAACTTTTCATTTTCCTGTGCAAGAACATAAACCCTTAGTAAAAACACCCAGGCAAACAATTCATTGATGGAGAACGAAGATTACCAGAACACCGTAGGATAAGTCATTATCTCCCGAAAGGGATAAAATCAGTGCAACAGTTACTTTTAACCACATTTTTAGAAGTTCAAATTAAATGTGCGAGTATACATGGGAAATAATATTGAGTTCTCTTAGGTGATTCAGTATGAGTCCATTTTCTGTCATCTCATGTTCAATATCAACTCCCTGTTTCACTGCACTCTCCAGAGGTGATCCTGATCCTTTGTTGGCAAGAGAAGAAAGAGCAACCTCAGGGGTATAGTGCTGGGGCCTTTGCGAGGGTGGACCCTGGGCGCTCCCATTTGCTCTTTCTGGGTTCCACTATGTGCCATGTCCATGAGATGGTTTGGCAGATGAGGCAGCATGGTGGTGAGGCTTCTCTTTTCTGGGGTCAACAGGAAGTACACCAGGTCTGCAGTCGCCCCAGGGTTCTGCAGCTTGATTTCTGGAATTCATGTTTATGTGAATTCAAATTCAAAATTCAAATTTCAGTTTGAAATTCAAAATTTCAAATTCGAAATGCAGCATAGGTCAGCTCACACTTGGGGTCTGGGCACTGCCTGCTGCCTGTGCTCAAAATGAGCCTTGGTGTTTGAAACTGGGAGGAACGGCTTGGTCTCCTTCATTACTGTCTTGGTTCCTGGGCAGTTTCTGGTGTTTATTCTATTGCTAGTTTGTTTTTTCTTGGGAAGAAAAATATTCAAAGACTTACTTCTGTTGTATCTTAGACTTGTTAAGTTAACTTATCTTTACTTTTCAATTCCTGGTTTTTTTTAAGTGAAAACAGTGTTTCTTCAGGTTGTCTCTAAGTCCTATTTAACCTGAACATCCCAATATATTTTACTTCCAGTTTCACTGTTTATTTTACTTCCCAGCCATTGTTAGGATTTCTTTTAACCCGCCTCAGATTGTGCTTCGCAGAAGCTTTCACAGTTGGTGATTGTTTATTCTCTTTCTAGCTCTTGACCATGACAGATGTGACCAGCACACAGATTGTTACAGCTGCACAGCCAACACCAATGACTGCCACTGGTGCAATGACCATTGTGTCCCTATGAACCACAGCTGCACAGAAGGCCAGGTCAGGGGCCATTTCTTAAGGACTTCAGGGGATGGAAATATTGTGATTGTGTTTAGGTGTAGGTTGAGTGTGTGGCATAAATAGTGGCCCAGAATTTTTAAAACATAAGATGTAGATTTGGATTTTATTATAGTTCAGGTTTTCTTTTTGAAGAGAAGCTATATCCAGTTTGATTTGACAGTCTTACTAGCCATGGGGGGTTGTTTGTAGTAAGGTAGGACTAGTAGCTGAGGACTACTGTCCCTGGGCATGGTTGTGGCTATGTACTAGATCTTTGGTTTGAGTCTTGTAACAGCAAGCTCATTCTACCTGTGTGAGGTCTTGGGCGAAAGTTAGGATTTGAAGCAGGTATGTAGTGGTCTCTAGTGGACTGGGAAAATGATAGACTTTGAAAAATCTCCCTGTCTTTTGTTACATCTTGGGTCAGCATAAGTTTAGTGTTCGTCATATATGATTTTTGAATATTTAAATTATAATAAAGACTTAAAGAAGATTAAGGTCACCAAGCTTTTATAGTTTATGTAGACTTTTTTTTATCAGTTTACTGCAGTTTATAAAATAGATTGTGAGGCTGTTGGGAGTCATTTGAAAAGTAGCAAGTTCCATATTCCCATTTTACTGCTGAGAAGGTTGGGGCATGCTGTTTAAAAGAGTAGACTGCTTGCTTGCCAGGTAAAAGCATGTCTGTGAGCAGAACATTTCTTTATAGTATTTCCGTTGCAGTGCAACTTCATTAGCATCTTATTTATCTTGTTATTTATTTGCTTCCTTGATTAGATATTATTGTGTTTAGTATCCTGTTGGTCTTCACCATTAGGTATCTCTAAATATTAAATAAGATTTTGTCCACTGTGTTCTAGATCTCCATTCCAAGGTATGAGAATTGTCCCAAGGATAACCCTATGTACTACTGTAACAAGAAGACCAGCTGTAGAAGTTGTGCCCTGGACCAGAACTGTCAGTGGGAGCCCCGGAATCAGGAATGTATTGCCCTGCCTGGTAAGCCTTGCTAGGCACTTGGAGTATTGGTCCAGAATTCTCAATCTTGTGCAACCTGGGTTGAACCTAATTTAGAGGAGAAGCGTGTTCTATGTATCTATCATATTTATTTACTTATTTATTTAAACTAAAGTCCAGTTTATAGGTATTTACTCCTACCTACTCTTTAAAAGAAAGTCAAGCATTATGTGCTCCTCTGGAGAATTGAATGATTCTGGGTTCGTGTCAGTGAACACGAACTGCTTCTTCCCTTGACACCTACCTGGCTGTGATAACCTGGGACTAGAATTCTGTAGTCTCAGCTGCCAATCTTCTGGGCACTGTATGGAAGAATGTTACTGAATACCAGGATTTAGTTGTGAGCACCTCTTCAGGGGCTTCTCTGAGCAGAGGAAGAGAAGGATTTCTGTGTTACCAGCAACTTCAAGGTGACCTCCAGTCCTGAGTACCTGTTTATATCATCCTGAGGTTTAAGATGATGACTTTGGGACCAGCTAGCCATGACTGAACCTTGTGATATATTTGCTCCAAGCAGATGTCCAGGAAGGGGGAGTTCTGTGGCACTAGGCAACATCTGAGGCATGAGCAGGCCACTTGTACTGGACCAGGGCCCTTTTGAATATCCTTTGGAGGAATGCAATTCAGTTTGCAGAATGGGCTTCTTGTTTTTTCACTCTTGATAGGAGTTTCAGACATTCGGGCAGAGCAGAACACCTGGGATCTTGCCAAAAAGCATGTTCTGTTACAGGCCTGGGGTGGGGCCCTAGGGGTGGGGCCCTTCATTTTAACTTGTCATCCATTCTATGCTTCAAGGAACAAGTCTGTATTCTCTCAAATGATCTCTTTTCTGTATACCTTCCAATGATCTCAGTGGCTGTTTCTGCTAATGAATGTTGTTGATGGTGTCTCCAGGCTACTTTGGTTCTGATGGAGTTGCTGTTTAATTCATTGTTGAACAGGGAGCGTCCCTAGCGTCCATGCAGTATCTTATGTGTGTTCAGCCTGATCACAAGGAACTGATTATAATGTGTCTTGTGTGTTCTTTGGACTGTTCCCAAGATCTTGCCTTCCTCACTTTTGGTATGCTTTGTGCACTTGGTTGTAACTTGTACTTGAAAATTAAAAAAAAATGCAGCATTTGGAGACTTTAGATTTATTTGTTCCCATCTCATTTCCATGTTTGCAGTTCTGTACTCCACCTTTCCAAAGTGCATATTCATCTGTCTGGTCTCCGTTCAGGATTTAGTCTTATTTCTAATTGTTCTTCTAAAGGAGTTATACCAATCTAACATTGATACTAAATGGGTTTTCCTCCAAGTAACAGGGGAGTTGACTTCAGAATATGCTTCTTGAGATCCAGTAAATTGGACTGACAAACTTATTTTTTATCTCTTGTATTCTGTGTCTGGAAGTGAATAATGTGTCTGTTGCTCTTGTCACATTCTAAAAGAGCACCTAGAATTTAAATCACAAGGGTCATTTAGGTGTTCAGGAACTTGAACTAGTAATACAATAGTTTTGTGTAATTTCTAAAGCTCTTTTTTCTCTTCCCTTTGTTAAAGAAAATATCTGTGGCGTTGGCTGGCATTTGGTTGGAAACTCGTGTTTGAAAATTACTACTGCCAAGGAGAATTATGACAATGCTAAATTGTACTGTAGGAACCACAATGCCTTCTTGGCTTCCCTTACAACCCAGAAGAAAGTGGAATTTGTCCTTAAGCAGCTGCAAATAATGCAGCCATCACAGAGCATGGTGAGTGAATCCTCAGAACCTAAGGTTCTCATACCCATCTTTCTGCTGAGGGCATGACCACAGCTGGTGCGTGGAAGGCTGCATGTGACGTGCTGGGAAGAGGAGAAATGCCAAGATGCACAGCATAGTAAATGGCGCTACACTGTCAGTTCCTTCCTTTTTAAAATTTTTTTATTTTATTTTTTTTAGTTGTAGATAGACACAATACCTTTATTGTACTTATTTATTTTTATGGGGGGGCTGAGGATTGAACTCAGTGCCTCACACATGCTAGGCACTCTACCAACTGAGCTACAACCCCAGGCCAAGTCTCTTCCTTTAATGCCTTTTACCTTACCTTGAAACTTTTAATACTTCATACATTTTCCTAGTCATATTTATTATAACATGAAAAATAATAATGGGAGTTAAACAGTAACGTGTGTGTATTTGTGCACATATTCTGGTGACATCACTAGATGATTCCATGCTTGTTTTATATCTAGATTCTGCTATGGTGGGGAGTGAGGTGTCACAGTGGATTAGGTGTTGTATTTAGACACTTATGTCCTTTAGATTTAAGGTATTACTTCAGAACATATTAACACCACCACTAAGAAATGTACATCTATTTGGGTCTTTCTAGCCCTGGCCCGCCTAACAACAAGAGGGCATCTTCTTATGAAGGGTTTCTGAGCTCAGAAAGGCTCACGTTCTATTCCTGTCCACCCAGGCTGTTGGATGACTTGTAGTTGGTATTCCACAATCACGTTTTGCCATTTTTAGTTCAAAGTGCAGGCCCTATGATTATACCTTGACTTAAGCAGATATTCAGAGAACAAAGCTTTCTCAGCTGTGTTGACTGTGGTAGAGAGAAGTTTAGGGGTAATGTTCTTGTTATGCAGTGAGGAACTTAGGGCAGTACTTCACTGGGTGAAACTGACTTCATCCTCAATGACAGTGTGGAAGTGTGGCCTGGGTCCTGGCTTTGTGTATCACCTAAAGGGCCATTCTCAGATGTGGAGGGAAGAGGTGCCCTGTGTTTTACTTTTCTCTTAGTACTTTTCTCCAGTGCAATTTTGTTATGGTGTGGACACTCAGATATTGGCAGTATATGCTTAAGTGTGCCTATGTCAGGGACCACATTTGGTATTTTATGATATTTTGATCACTTTTTCTAATTTTATAATCTCCATCAGAGATTGCCTGTGTTGGTTCTCTTCTTCTCATCTCCAGATGTTGGCCTCTCCTAACATTCTGTTCTTGGCTGTCAGCTGACCTTACCTATCTGTGGTCATTCACTCTTCAAGAAACAAGAGGCCTCACAGCTTTGCCAATAGTGCTGGTTCTCTACTGGTGACTCTCAAGTGCACCTCTATGAGAGATAGTCAGGGGTATAAAGTTCCCATCATCCCAGCTGGCTACAGATGTACCTCTGTTCCCTCTCCTCTCTCCTTCAGATGTTATAGCCCTAACAGGTTCTGGGTAGTCTGGTCTGGTAAGACAGCTTTAATTAAACAGAAACCCCTGTTTGTGATAAGACAGACAAGACAACTAAAGTGTAATGTGCTCCCATGGCTTAAACTCCAAATGTGGCCCAGTCTGTAGAGCCCAGGTATGAAAAAGCAAGATAGGGTAGAGGCTATCTGGTAGAACTGGGAAGAGGTAACCCTGAAAGTGGAAAGGAGTAAAGTAGAAAGGGAAGAAAGATGGGCTCCCTGTGCACACAAGGCATAGAGTGAGCTGCAGGTTAGTTTGTGTGGCTGGGGCAGGTTGGATGGGAGAAAGATGCTATAGCTGGGCTTCAAGAAGGGACCACAGTCAAATCCAGAGATATCTTGTCCACAATGCTAATGGATTTGCATTTTATCATGAAAACAAAAAGGCATTATTAGAAGACTTGTAAAATATATTACTTATAATTTTGTTTGTTTGTTTAAAGGAAAATTAGAAAATACTAATAAAAAATATAAAAAACATTTGTTAATACCATTAAAGCCTCTTGGAATTTATTTTGTTCATATCTTTTAATAGGCGTACATATTTTTTTCTTCTCAAAAATGAAAAACACCTTGTACATTTTGTTTTTCAACTATCAAAATTAAGACTACCTTTCATTTCTGGGTTAAAAATTATACTTGATTAAAAAAATTTTTTAAGTGCAATGGTGATGAAATTTTAGGAGAATTGGAGATGAAAAGTGTCCCAGGTGTTCAATGCTCTTACTTATTCTTTATCAAATCCGGTGCCAAGTGGAGATGGATTTTAAAATGCAGTGTACACACACACACACACATACACACACACAGGATTATGATTCAGCCTTAAAAGAGAAGGAAATACTGTCATTAGCAGCAACACAGATGGACCTGGAGAACCTTAGAGTGAAATAAACCAGTCACAGAAAGACAAATGCATGACCTTGCTTATGTATAGAATCTATAAATGTGTAATTCAGGGATATAGAGAGCACAGTGGTGGTTTTCAGGGCCGTGGGAGGTGGGGTAAGAAATGGGAACATGCTGATGAAAGTGTTCAAAGTCTTAGTTACATAAGATGAATAAGTTCTGGAGATCAAATGTATGCTATGGTGATAATAGTTAATAATGGTGTATTGTATACTTAATATTTGTTAAGGACATAGATGTTAAATGTTTTCATCACATTCATACAGTCACACAAGTGTAAATATGAGAGGTGATGGATATCAATTAGTTGATAGTGTCAACCATATCACAATGTATACAATTATAAAAGCATCATACAAACTTTGGATTGTGCAGGGGGGGGCGGGGCAGTGGGGATGGGAAGGACTGTAGAATGAGACAGACATTATTACATATCTGTATGATTACACTACTGGTGTGACTACACTATGTACAGCCAGAGGAAAAAGAAGCTGTACTCCATTGGGCTGGGGTTGTGGCTCAGTGGTGAAGCACTTGTCTGGCATGCATGAGGCACTGGGTTCAATTCTCAGCACCACATATAATAAATTTAAAAAAGGTCCATCAACAACTAAAAAACTATTTAAAAAAAAAAGTTGTACTCCATTCATGTACCATGTGTCAAAACGCATTCTATTGTCATGTATAATTAGACAAATTAGAACAAATTTAAAAATATAAAATATAAAATAAAAGCATCATACAGGCTTAGCTCCTGAAGGATAGACATATAACCAATATTTTATAAACATTGGTGAAATGACTTCATGTGTGAATGGGCCTTTAAAACCAGTTTGGGGTGGCCATGTCTTCAAAGCATTTGTCACAGAGTATAGAAATTTTGGAACTTGATTATCACTTTGCTGTTGTTCTCTGTGAAAATTTTGATCTCTCTCTTTTCTAAGCTTTGTAAAATGGCCATATGGAAGTGGTGATCTATCCCAATGGCTGAATTTAGAGTGTAGGGAGGCTTTCTTGTACCTATGGGTATACCTAACTTAGTGGGTTTTTATCAAGTAGCCTGTTTGGTCAGGACATTGGTTGTTTTCATAATTGTGTCTGTTTTGCCCACAGTCCAAGCTCACCTTAACCCCATGGGTTGGCCTTCGGAAGATCAATGTCTCCTACTGGTGCTGGGAAGATATGTCTCCATTTACAAATAGTTTACTGCAGTGGATGCCATCTGAGCCCAGTGATGCTGGGTTCTGTGGAATCTTGTCAGAACCCACTATTCGGGGATTAAAGGCAGCAACCTGCATCAACCCTCTCAATGGCAGCATCTGTGAACGGCCTGGTAAGTGCACTGGTGATAAGTGCTCCAGGAAGTCTCAGAAAGGAGGCAGGTTAAGTACTGACATGCAGAAAATGGTTTTGAAAATAGATGGAGAACTAATTTCAGGCATATTTCGAGTAATACCTAGAATTTTAAAAACAGAAGGAAATAGTCTGTGGCTCTAATTTGAGCCATAGCAAAACCAAAAAGAAAATGTTACACGAAGAACCTAATATTCTAATTGGCATTGATATTGATTGGCTTGTTGAGCACAAAAAATGTTTAGAATTGCACTGAAGGGCAAATTTCTTGGTGGTGGCAGAAAAATGCTATGGAAGAAAACAAAAGAAAATAAAAACCAAAGATGAAAAAGCAAGCAAGTCACCACAGAACAGTATTCAGGAAGCTAGTGACAATGGAGAGGAAAATGAGAAAGGGCTGTGACAGGAGACAGAAGCCAGTCAGAACCATGCGAGAGCTGTGGCTGAGTACCAAACCATCAAATGTTTTGAGTGGTTTCTCAGTTTGCGTGTCTCTGGGGGCTAAGTTTAGGCTCCACGATGGCAGGGTCAGGGGCAGCCTCTGCAGCACACAGATCAGGGGTTACCAGTGATAGGTAGAATTGTTGGTGGTTTGGTTAACTCCTATCCAGTTTTAGGAAGGTACTGTAATTTGAGGAATACAGAAGTATAGAAGATAATTTATAGCATTGTAGGAGTTCTCTTAAGATTTCTAAATTGTAGGAAAGCTTTTCAGCCTTTTTGAGTGCTGAATGCTTTGGTGAATTTAATGAGTGCTGTGGTCCTACTTATACTCAAATTTATAAACATAGGATTTTACGTGTTCAGGTGGATTGTAAAACTCCTAAAGTTTTCAGACCCTGCTTTTGTTGAAAGATTCTTTTATTCCTTTACCTTTGTCCTCAATGCTCTTTGAATAAAAAGTCCATTTCCTTTCTGAGTGTGTAAATACCTTGACTAAACAGTACATGATGACTCCGATATCATCTGTTTTCACTATGTCATGTAGTGCCTGAATTGAGTTTATGGCACACTATTGGGCCACAAACCTACATTTGAAATGTCTCTGACCTTAGTTGACATAATGGCAGTTCTTAAATGTCCCTGTTGGGTTTAATTCCCAGCAAACCACAGTGCCAAGCAATGCCGGACACCATGTGCCTTGCGGACTGCATGTGGAGAGTGCACCAGCAGCAGCTCTGAATGCATGTGGTGCAGCAACATGAAGCAGTGTGTGGACTCTAATGCCTACGTGGCCTCCTTCCCTTTCGGCCAGTGTATGGAGTGGTATACCATGAGCAGCTGTCCTCGTAAGTGCAAAAGGGAGTTCAGGCACTCTTCAGTGCCTGACATGTGGTGACAATTGTGGTGACAATTCTTGGCATGGTAACAGTACCTTGCATGGCATGAAACATTTTGCAGGCTAGTTGGATTTGACCTTCTATTCAAGTCATCTAGTCCTGCATGATGAGAACCTGCATACAGAATTGGGTACATTGGTACATGTAAATAAGTCAAGTAAATCTAGGTGGCACACAGGGTACAGAAATTAGCTTTCTAACTCCAGAGTCATATTGTTCAATCCATGTAATGTCTCCATCTTTTACTTTCCTAATTCATTAATTAATTGCTTTCCAGTAGAGGCTCTATGAGTTCCCTTTTGCCTCCAGCATCCTGAGATTCAGAGAGGAGGGAGGGATCCCTCTGATGTGTTGGACAAAATATTGAGTTCTTTAAATTCATTATCTCCTTTAAATGGGCACTGTAGAGTGGTGATTTGGGCTCACTAAAGTTAGTCTGTTAAAGAAAAGGTTATTTAAATGTAAAGAATTCAGATCTATCTGTGACTGAGTTTTTTGTTTGTTTTTTTTTTTTGTTTGTGTGTGTGTGTGTGTTTTTAAATAGCTGAAAATTGTTCAGGCTATTGCACCTGCAGTCATTGCTTGGAGCAGCCAGGCTGTGGGTGGTGTACTGATCCCAGCAACACTGGGAAAGGGAAGTGCATGGAGGGCTCCTACAAAGGACCAGTGAAGATGCCTCCACAGGCCTCTGCTGGAACTGCCTATCCACAGCCACTTCTGAATTCTAGCATGTGTCTGGAGGACAGCAGATACAACTGGTCTTTCATTCAGTGTCCAGGTAAGATGCCTGCGTATCCAAATTCAAGTCACTCATTACCTGTTTACAAAGAATACAAACTTGAAAGTTACACCATTCTTATGAATTTCCTTTAAGTGAAAAATACTGGTAACACACCATTTTAGGAGAAAAGATAGTTTCATTTAAAAATATTTTTAATGTCAGTTAACCAAAAATATTGAGAACTTCAGATGAGTTACTTTACTAACTTTTCATATAAAATAATACGTTCTTTATAAAAATATAATATCTGTATACAGTATAAAACCTGGAGTTTCCTTTCTCCTCAGTTCTTTTTTTTTTTTTTTTAATGTTTATTTTTTAGTTGTAGGTGACAGAATATCTTTATTTTATTTTTATGTGGTGCTGAGGATTGAACCCAGTGCCTTATGCGTGCTAGGCCAGCACGCTACCACTGCACCATAATCCCAGTCCCTCTCCTCAGTTCTTTATAAGCACTTTTTAATAATTTAATATAGATACTTCTGGACATATCAATTTATATATTATAATATAAAATATAGTTTTTATATTTTTATATGCTATACTAGGAATATTATATTTACTGCTCTACACATTATGGAAATTGTTGGAAATTTATAAAAAACAACTGTTTTTACTGGAAGAATTAATTAATTGGCAAAAATTCTTTAAATTTGATAGAATTCACCAGTGAAGTTATCCAGTCTTGGGCCTTTCTTTGTGCTAAGATTTTAAATTAATTATTTGATCTCTTTACTTGTTATAGGTCTATTTAATATTTCTCTTTCTTCTTGAGACAGTTTTGATACCTGTGGTATTTATTTATTTATTTATTGGTACCGGGGATTGAACTCAGGGGTTTGATCACTGAGCTTCATCCCCAGCCCTATTTTGTATTTTATTTGGAGACAGGGTCTCACTGGGTTACTTAGTGCCTCAGTGTTGCTGAGGCTGGCTTTGAACTTGTGATTCTCCTGTCTCAGCCTCCCGAGTTGCTGGGATTACAGGCGTGTGCCAGTGTACCCAGCTGATACGTATGTTTTTTAAAAGAATTTGTCATTTTTATCTGTTTTCAAATTTGTTGAAATCTGGGCCATAATATTTTCTTATGCCCAACTTTTTAGCCTTATGTATTCCCCTTATAATCTTTTTAGGATTGCTTGCACATGTCTAATTTCCTTTCACTTATCCTTTTAAATCAATTAAAAATTAATTATTCACAAAAATCAAGTTTTTTTCATTCTCTTTTATTTCTTCCATTAAGCCCTCTTTCAGGGTTAGTTTCTTTGCATGTTTATCCTGCAATTGCACGTGGTTTGAGTGTTTTCTTAAACTTGTGAATCCTTAGGATTGATTTGTATATATAACTGACCATGTAGATTTATCAGTATTGGTTAGCAGTGGTGTTTACTGAACTGTTGTGAAGGTATGGGATGAGATCCTAAGGGAGCAGCCAGCTAGCCAACCTTGGGACTTTTTAGCTCTGGTCTGCTCTAACAGTTGTTGAATGGTTTATGCACCTCTATCAGAAGCAATGGACCCAGGTACCTGGATACATTTGACACACTCATGGTTATGCCCGTGCCTCTACCATTTGGGTGCTGTGGCAACCTAAAGATAGCTGATATATTGCCCTGATATTTTTTCTGACCCCAGACTCTCCTTCTCTGTTCCACCCAGACTGTTCTTTCCCACTGCTGCCCCTGAACCCATACCTCAGCCAGCTTGGGAATAATGCAGAGCAGGTCATGTGTGCCACCTCTGCTGCCCCCAGGCCTCCTCTGCTTCTAGCCTCTGCTGAGTTTTTCAGGTGTCCATTGGTAAAGTTCATCTAGTCAGTTTGGCAGTGCCTTCTTTTTCCTACTTTAAGATACAGGTGTCTCAATTCTTCCTTTCTTTCTCATTTGCCCATTCTGCTTTATAATTTCTTGACATTCCTGAATACTTCAGCAGTATTTCTCAGTACTTCTAATAGTACCTTTTCCTGTTATCCCACACTTCTGCTGATTGAGCACTATTCTTACCTTTTTTGCCGCATGTGATTTAGTGGCATTTTGAAGAGGAAGAAAGAAGCGTTTTCTGTATCTTGTTCTTGAACCAGAATAGAGGATTTTTTTATATATAATTTTTAGGTAATTTTATACATATGTTGTGCTTTACCCTTTGCTCACCTTCATGGGAACAAAATGCATATCTTATATATCTTAAGTAATTGTGCAGTATTTTAAGTTTTATAGTTGTAGTCTATATAAAACACCTCAAGTACCTACACAGATTGTGTAGCTAACAGGTGAGTAAATAGAACGTGGATATGGAAAATTTTCAGGATGTCAAAAAAACTGCCTCAAAAAACCTAAGATCTGAAGAATCAGATTGTGCTTACAGTGCTGTACATTGTGCCTTATGTGAACAGTCCCATGTTCTGTAGTGCACAGCCTGCACAGCTGTCTTAATCAGTCTTGAGTAGTCCAGGCTTTGTATGCCATATCAATCAGGAGCGTTAGTAATCCCTCCTCCAGAATTGCATATATGTAAAGTTATTTTCCTAATAGTGAAAATTTTAAAGCAAACAAATTATTAGAACTTAAGGACATGGTTAAATATGTTTTATGATTCATAAAAATCATTAAGTTTTGTTCAGGATACATGAAATGTAAAATAATTTTGATCTAAGTTTAAAAAATCAAAATTGAATATTAATATGAACAAAACTATGAAACTGTATAGAAAAATGCTGGGAAGAGAACATTTAACAGTTACAGAATACATGTTGTTTTCATGAGCACATACAACTTCTCCAACAGAGGCCACATTTCAGGTTGTAAAGCAAATGCTAATGAATTAAAAAAAATTAATTGCTTACATCTTATCAGACCATGATGAAATGAGATTAGAAATCAATAGCAAGAGAAGTTGCAAAAATTACATAACAAAGGGATATGAACCAATACACTTTAAAAAAATTTTTTTTTTTTTAGTTGTAGATGGACGTGATATCTTTATTTTATTTATTTTTATGTGGTGCTGAGGATCGAACCGAGTGACTCACACATGCGGGGCAAGCGCTCTACCACTGAGCCACCGCTTCAGCCCCACCAATATACTTTTAAGTAGGTAGTGAGTCATTGAATTAATCATAAGGGAAATGTTTAAATTTCTAGAGGGAAGTGAAAATGGAAACACAACCTACCAGAACCTATGGGATATAGCAAAAGCAGTTATAAGACAGAAGTCTATAGCTATAAAGGCCCACATTGGAAAAACAGAGAGATCTCAAACATACTAATGATGCATCTCAAGGATTTAGAAATCAGAACAAAGAATACAAACTCTATAGAATGATAGCAATAATAAGGATCAGAAAGGAAATACAGGAAATAGATTCTATAAGAACAATACAAAGGATCAGTGAAACAGAGTTGATTCTTTGAAAACAAACAAAATTGAGAAACCTTTAGCCAAACTAACCAAAAGAAGGAGAAGACCTAAACTTGAAAGAAAGAAAGAAAGTTAGTTAGTTAGTTAGAGGCAAAAAAGGGGATATTATAACACATACCACTGAAATTCAGAGAATTATTAGGGACTATTTCAAAAAACTCTAGTAAGCTGAAAAATCTAGAAGAAATAGACAAATTTGTAGGTACATATTACCTACCAAAATTGAACAAAAAATATGTAAATAGCATAAACAGAGCCATAATGAGCAATGAGATTGAAGCAGTAATAGTCTTCCAACAAAGAAAAGCCAAGGACAAGATGGATTCACAGCTGAATTTTACCAGACCTTTAAAGAAGAATTATTATCAATACTTTTCAAACTATTTCATAAAATGAAAAGGAAAATAACTCTTCCAACTTCATCTTACAAAGCCAGTGGTACCCTGCTACCAAAACCAGATAATGATATAATATATAAGAAAATTATAGACCAATATCTTTAATATCTCATTTTTCTGGTTTAATTTGGTTTTCTAGTGAATAAGTTTTGATGATTTTTTTTTCCTGTTTTTTTTGTTGTTTGTTTTGTTTTGAGACAAGGTCTTGCTCTGTTCCCCAGGCTGGCCTCAAGCTCCTGGGCTCAAGAGATCTTTCTCCCTCAGCCTTCCCAGTTGCTGGCATTATAGGCAAATCCCTCCATGTCCAGCTATGATGATTTGATTTTTAGAGGCAATAGGAACTTACAGATGCAGATAAATCTCATGGAACTCACTGCACCCAGTTCTGCCATGAGAGAGGCCCCTAAAATCCTTTTCTTTCAGCTTGCCAGTGCAACGGCCACAGCAAGTGCATCAACCAGAGCATCTGTGAGAAGTGTGAGAACCTGACCACGGGCAAGCACTGCGAGACCTGCATATCTGGCTTCTATGGTGATCCCACCAACGGAGGCAAATGCCAGCGTAAGTGGTGTGGGTCGGACTTGCTGAGTGCAAGTCAGGTGGAACACAGGACTTCTCTGACTTGAGTACCTAGGAGGACAAAAGCCACTTGGCTTTGGATACGGCGTTTCTTAATAAGTTTCGTAATAAGTCATATTGTCAGGAGCTCAACTGAGCTGGAAGAGAAAGCTGAACTGTTGGGTGTGAGAGTAGCCTGGTGAAGCAACAGCTCAACAGTGAAAGAGTTAAACCCTTAACCACACTGAGCCACGGGATAAGCAAGGGGCCCAAACCAGAGAAAGTGCCAACTTCCCCGTTCATCTTCCTTAGTGGAACAGTGCAGCAGTGGAAAGTCGGTGGCTCAGCGCTGGTGCGGTGGTGTCTCACCACGGAGGGAGCCTTCCCAGCAGTATTGTAGACCCTGAGGCTGAGGGGAGGGAGGGAGAAGGGCTAGGAGTGGGGAAGTCCTGGGCAGTGAATCAGAGTGAAGAAAGTATCTTTGCCCCAGCCCCCATAGAGAGGCCTCAGCAGAGGCCCCTGAAGCCAGCCTGTGCTGGAGGCTTTGGATGAAGACCTGTGGGAATGAAGGTGCATGTGAGGAGCGACTGGCCAGGGCCCAAGTCCTTGACTGCACCTCCTGCAGAGACTGCAATGCCTGGCTGTGTCCTGAGTCTGCTGAGGGGAGGGCAACTGTCCCCTGAGGCTGCCAGGTCAAGGCTTTGCAGTAGCCTGTGGTTGGGCCTGAAAAACCACACACAGGTTTTTAACCAGGAGCTGCACTCAGCCCTTCTAGTGTATGTTAAAGATTTCAGTAGTCCATGTGTCCTCATTCATGGCAGACAGAAGCCTACAAGTGGTAGAACATTTTATTGTTGGAATCTAAATAGTTTTTTAAAGTGGAAAGTATAACCAATGAACTGATTTTGGATTTGTTCTAGTTTCCAACTGAGAAATATTAATGAGTCTATCCCTTCCCCACTGCCTCCTGGTTCTGGGGATTGAACCCAGGGGTGCCTTACCTTGAATGACAACTCTAGCCTTTTTTAGTTTCTATTTTGAGACAGGGTCTCACTGAATTGCCCAGACTGGCCTTAATATTGCAGTGTTCTGGTTTCTGCCTCCTGAGTTGATGGAATTACAGACATGCACCAGTGTACCTGGCTATTAGGAGTCTTCTAGTTGAAAGACTCCTCAAGTTCTGAATGAGAAAAATAAATAAGAGAGGATATCTCTACCTTCTCAGATTCCACCTCCACATTCCGTAACATGACCCTTTAGAATCTGATCCCAGGGTAGCCAGGACAGAGTGGCATTCTAGCTATATGTCCCTTCACCTCCCTGGAGTTTTTTCCTCATCTGTAAAACAGCAGTTTAGGGTGGTGTTGAGAGCAGAACATGGCACATAGTTAACACTCAGTAAATGTGAGCAATTACTATATCCATTCTAATGTCATTTTCTTTTACTCTTAAAGTATCTTGATCAGATTAAAAGGTGTTCAGTAAAAACATTTATAGATAAATACACTTCATCCATTTGGTAGTAATCAAAACACATAACATTACTGAAGGGTAAATGTGTACAATGCTTTGTGCTGACAGCCTTTGGAGACAAAGGTACCTTTAGTGTCCTCAAGGTCACATAGCTTTCCCAGGATCTCACAGTGAGATGTGGCCAAGCTGGAACCTCATTCAGTAGGGCTGACCTTAATTACTGACCTGGTTGTACCTCCAGGCAACCATCCTTATACCTGCAACTGCTCTCTAGAAAGATCAAATTTTCCTCTGTGACATCTATAGGGCTTTAGTCCGCTTTTCCAGAACTTAGAGATTGCTTTATTTTCTAGAGCCCCAATCCACAATAGAAGCATAGTTTTTAAAATACTGAGTGACACCAAGTCTTTAGTTTATTTCCTCTTACAGCAGTATAGTTCTTAGTTAAGGATAGCAGCCATGATGGATTGAGTGTCATGTTGCAGATGGCATACATGCACCATCTCCTTTAATCCTCACAGCAGCGCTTTAGATAGGTGTTGTTATTATCCACATCATGTAGACAAGGAAGCTTACTCAGAAAGGCTAAGTAGCATGCCCAGAATTCCAGAAAGGCTAAGTGGAGGGCAGTGGATTCAGTCTCAGGAAAACTGACATTAGGCTTCTGCTTTTCACCGCCCTGCACTCAGGCTCAGCAGAGCAAAAGTTGAATACTTCATTTCTGCTTCACCATACATTCTGGTAATCTCTGTACTGTTCTGTTCTGCAGATTTCTTTTTATTTATTTATTTCAATTTTTTTTTTCCTTTTCCTGTTTTTTTTTTATTTTCTGGGTACTGGGGATTAAACTCAGGAGTACTCAACCACTTGAGCCACATCCCCAGCCCTTTTTTATATTTTTATTTAGAGACAGGGTCTCCCTAAGTTGCTTAGGGCCTCACTAAGTTGCTGAGGCTGGCTTTGAACTCACAATCCTGTATTTATTTTAAAAGTGCACTTTTAGCCAGGCTTGGTGGCACATACCTATAATCCCAATAGCTTAAGAGGCTGAGGCAGGTGGACCGTGAGTTCAAAGCCAGACTGAACAATTTAGCAAGGCCCTAAACAACTTGGTGAGACCCTATCTCTAAATAAAATACAAAAAAGGGTTGAGAATGAGTGGTTGAGTGCCCCTGGGTTTAATACCCAGTACCAAAAAAAAAAAAAAAAAAAAAAGCAGGTATACCTTTACTGCAGCCTAATGTCTTTATTGACAGAATATCAGGGTGTAAAGGGAAATGTTGGGCACAAAGACACTTGCATTTATTTCAACTGGAGTATAAAATTTGTCATAGATAGTAATTAAGTGTTGGATAATGTCAGACAGAGATGTGCTGAGATGGCTGCAGGAGGGACATGGGAAGAATTGTTTTCTATAAAAGCAAAGGAAAAGGCAACGTAAGGTTGATAAGTGATAAAGGGCCTTCATAATGCTCCCCTTGTCTTGAGGGTCCCCCACTTCTGAGCCCTGGTGGGTTTTAACATGTGGCCCACTTGGAGAATGCTCATCAGCTAAGGCAGAGGACAGTCTGGCCAACCTTCTCCTAGAGGGGAATAAGCAACCTGAGTGTCTGCATGGGGCCAGGCACCCAGGACCCAGCTTGCTGGAGATGCTTGATAAATATTTACTAAACAATTGAAAGAATCGTAATACTGAGAAAGAGTGTCAGTTAAAAAGATCAAAGTAGTGATCACCTCAGCTGGTGGTAGGAACCAGCTTTCTCTTTCCTACTATCCCTTTGCTTGAGTTTTTTTTTTTTTAATGTTTCCTTTACATTTTTAGAAATAAATCATTACTTGAAAATTGTAAATCTTACCTACTGAATGTTCTTGTTTTAGTGTGACTTCCTACCAATCCCAATTCGGACAAAATTTGTTTTGGGAAAAGTCTGTGATAGACAAAATTATTTGTTTCTGGAAAAGTCTCTGATAGTAATATTGTTTAAGCCAGATGTGTCCTGTGTTCTTTTTCCTTTTCTCCAGCATGTAAGTGCAATGGGCATGCCTCTCTGTGCAATACCAACACAGGCAAGTGCTTCTGCACCACCAAGGGTGTCAAGGGAGATGAATGCCAGCTGTGAGTATCTGTTCTACCACCAGGGAGGCCCAGGGGCTAGGAAGCTGTATGAACCCTGCCCTGGGAGCTACCCCTTCCCTGTGGTTTGTTTCCATGGACTGTTTGAAATGTTGTCCTTTCTATTTCTTACAGGTCAACCCCCAAGCTTAGGGATTTTCAGTAGCAATTCTTTAATGGCGCTTTAATTCACATTTTAAAAAAATGTTTGAGTGATACTGACATTTCCTGGATTGCTAATTTGGATTAGTCATTTTAACATAGCAACTACTTGATTTTTGTCCTTTCAGAAATTTGCACTTTTTCTGAAGGATGGAGTTGGAGGAGCTGGTGTTGCAGTGCTGGTGTTTTTTTGGCACTTTATTTCTCTGATAGTGGTGGTGACCCTCTTGCCTTGTGCACGTTCCTCCTGCTCTGCACTTCCTTTGGTGAAGTGTGTTTATCATCTACAAGGGGAGGGCTTCAAGTCTCTGTCCATGAGGATGTGGACTTAACATCAGGCCGACTTGGGTTTCAGACCTGGCTGTGCCTCCATTGAGCAGGATCCTTTGAGGCAGATCACAGAACTATGCTGAGACTCAGTTCTCCCATCTACCAATAGGGGGAGCAGCAATAATTGTTTTTAGTATCCTGGAGATTACCCGCAATTAACACATTCCTGTCTGCCATACTGGCAAACTTCATGAAACATACAGTCAGACTTACCCATTCTCTCAAGAGACTTAAGAGAGATGTGTTTAGTGTGAAAACCTTGAGCTGATACATGCAAATACATCATTGACAAACTTAGTTTTCCTTACAGAATGTCACTAGTAATCAAGATATGGATATTCTTCAGCAGGGAATTGGTCTATCTATACTTTATAGATTATACTATAGTTCATAAATGTACATAGTTACCAATTTCATACTTCCCTAATGCCAATATATTAAGAAAAGTCTAAATATTAAGTTTAAATTTCAGATACAGGTTCCTTTTCACAGAAATATGTGCATGAGCAAAATTAGTCCCTTTGCCCTCTATTGAGGGAATCAACAAAGATGTGAGGTGGCATGCAGTGGAGGACTTTGAAGTCTCCTTTAGAAGTTGGACATAGAGGCAAATGCCAGTCATCTCCCTAGACGAAAGGGCAACGTCCCCAGTTCATTTGAACTGGAAAAAGTGCTTCCCATAGCTCCCTCTCTTTCTCCGTACTTCATAGCAGCTGTACTTGCCTAGTTGGCTTTGTGAAGTGGGAAACTAGGTTTTGCTGAGGTTTGTAAGTGACAGCTAAGAAGAAATAATTCAGTTTAAGAGGAACTTATATTTTCTGCAGACTGGCCAACACTTGTTTAAGGGTGCTAATTTTTTTTTAAGTGATCCTTGCTATTTAGTTTTCTCTTGTTTGTGTTTTAAAAACAGGATCAGTTTACCCAAAGAGTACAGGAAAGAAGGGAGAAATGAATTTTTGAAAAATGTTTTAACTACATTTTTAGAATAATATGTAGTTCACATGAACGTGAAAATGTGCTTTTCATTGTAATAAGGAAGATAGATTTATGACATTTGGATTTATCTCCTGTGCCTTGGCAAATGTTTATTCATTGTTTTTGTGTAGTGGTGGTGGAACTGCTGGGCAATCAGTATGAAAATTATGCAAACTCCTCTTAATCCACCTGATCTAAATAATGGTGAAGACTGTAATTATCAGGACTCTAATTATCAGGTTATATACATGCTGTATTGGGTTGTGGTCTCTATAAAAGGATCTACTTGATTTAAAAATGAATGTAGATTTTATATTAAATAATTTCATTTTTTTCTCCTAGATGTGAGGTAGAAAATCGATACCAGGGAAATCCTCTCAAAGGAACATGTTATTGTAAGTGTTTTTGTAATTCTTAATTTCTAATAGGAGTAGTAGTTCTGTAAAACTTCTATTGTTTTCTACAACATGGTTTGAGAATGGTAAGCACTACGGGAATATAGCCACCACCATGTAATTGTTCCCTGACTTGATGAACACTATTTTAAGTTATTTTAAAGTGGTCATGTTTATGATAATGTGTTTGTAGCAGATAGCAGAAGCCAATACAGAATTATGCATCCCTGGATTTCCTTGTTTAATTCTCTTGAAACCTTACTTGATTTGCTGCCACCTGGTTGAAGTTATCTAACATTTCATATTTCAGAATATAGATTATAAACAATTTTTAAAATGTAGATGAAGTTTCATCATTCTCTCTTGAGCTGATTTGTGTTAACTAACTCTTTAGGAACAAATTTTTAAAATAAAATATGGTATGATTATCTTAGAGTGAAATGTTAATCTGGCAAAGTGACCATTTATTGATAAATGGATTCTCTCCCTGTGACATCCTGTGACAATCTACATGGTATAGTAGATTATGGATCCAGAAAAAGGAGCTAATGTTCAATATACCTAATGTAGTTATATACCTGCTGTATTGGGTTGAATAGCTCTAATGACATAATTCATAAAGAAAAAGGTAATTAATGAATTTATCCAAATTTCAGACTTCTATTTAGAAGAACAACACTATTCAAAAAATCAAAAGTAAGCCATAGGCTAGAGAAAATATTTGCAAATCTGACTTTATCAGACTGGAAAAGGGTGGAATATTTTAATAATAATTTCAGATTATTGTGAACAGTATCCTTTGATATTGTTGAAACTAGAGAACTAGTCATTTCTTTTTTAAAAAATATTTTTTAAAAAATTGTAGGTGGACACAATCCCTTTATTTATTTATTTATTCATTATTCATTCATTCATTCATTTTTTAAATTTGGTGCTGAGGATTGAACCTGGTGCTGAGGATTGAACCCAGTGCCTCACATGTGCTAGACAAGCTTTCTACCACTAAGCCACAACCCCAACCCCCTAGTCATTTCTTAAAGGTTGAACTTTGGAAGCAGAGACATGTCAGTGAAATTTTTGTAATCATGCAAATTAGAATCTTTTTTTCTTTGGAGAGAAGAAAAGCTAATACCATGTTTCAGCGAGGTTGTTGAAGAATAAGAACCTTCATATGTTGGTTATGGAATGTTAAATGGTATAGCCATTTTGGAAGCCATTTGGCAGTTTCTAAAACAGTTAAAAAAATAAACTTACCAACAATTCCCCATTTCCTCCTCCCCCTGACCCCAGTCACCATCCATCCTACTTTCTCTTTCTATGAATTTGACCTCTCTGGGTATCTTCTCTGAGTAGAAACATAGTATTTCTCTTTTTTGGACTGACTTCTTATACTTGATGTGAGGTCCTCATGGTTCATCCATGTTATAGCAGATGTGAGGCTTCCTTTTTTTTTTAACGGCTGAATAATATCTGATTGTACATTCCATATCTTGCTTATATATTCCTTAGTGAGCATGGCTTGCTTTCATCTTTGGCTGTAGTGAATAATGCTGCTGTGAACATGGTAAACAAATATCCATGTTAGATCTTGCTTTCAGTTCTTTGGGGTGTGTACCCAAAAGTGCAACTGCTAGATCATCTGTAATTCTATGTTTAATTTTTTTTAAGTAGTAAAAATAACTTTGCCTTTATTCATGCAAACTTGAATTCACATCTCCTAGCAACTTGGGGAAGTTTTTTATCTTCCTTTGAAATTAAATTTTCTTATGTAATGCTAATACCTGCCCTATAAAATGAATAAGAAATTCAAAATTCGTATTAGACAGTATCTTTCTTATTGTCTGTTCCAATAAACCCAGAGAAAAAGCAGGCTTTATTATTTTTAGCAATATTGAAACCATTTTGTTATGAAGGGTTCTTTGTTGTTTGTTTTTAATTTCATTGGCTCTCATTTTTCTTTCTGTGACCTAATACATTTTGATTTTGTTTCTTCCCTGGTCAGATCACCAATAATCTTCTAATGACACCTTTTTAAAGTCTGTATACACAACACCTTCCTGACCGTTACTGCTTATTAACTGAGGGCTGTAGAACCACTCAGTTTTCTTTCCTCCCTTCACATCTTATCATGCTTTTCAGAGAGACAGGGGTGAGGGAGGAGATATTGAAGAATTAAGGAAGAATTCTAGGATTTGGACTGTCTCTGAAATCCCATAGAAAGTACATAGTTAAATCTATGGATATAGAGCTAAAAATGGAAGTCAAGGCTGGCACTGTGTTTAATTTTTTCTGGGGAACTGCTGCACTTTTTTCTACCAGCAGCTGCACCATTTTTCATTCCCATCAGCAATGCACGAGCATTCCAGTTTTCACATCCTCACCAATACTTGTTATTTTCTGGGAGTATTTTGTTTTTGTTTTCTGTTTTATTTTGTTTTGTTTTTGAAAGCAGACTTTCTAATGGGTATGAGATGGTATTTCATTGTGGTTTTGAGTTGCATTTCCCCAATGATCAGTGTTATTCAATATCCTTTCATGTGCTTATTGGCCATTTGTGTATCTTCTTTGGGGAAATGTCTGTTCAGGCCCTTTGCCCATTATTAAATAGTTTCAGTTGTTAAAAATTTTTAAATTACCTTACCAATTTTGGGCATTAAACTCTCTTTTTGAGCTATATTACATTAGTATATGAGTGGTTTCTTCTCTTCTACAGTAAAATATCCAAGGCATATATTCCTTTCCCAGACCTGGAATCAACTATTTTTCCATGGAGTTCTGGTTTCTTTCACACCATTAACTTATATCATTGTGTCCATAAGCAAAATTTAGAACATATACATGTTCAGTGACATTTGTGAGTGAGTTAGGCTGGAGCCAGATCTCATCTAAGGTCATTATATAAAGACAGCTTGGTGGATAGCTCAAATAAAATGATGCTGCCAAAGGACTTGGTTTCCTTTGAAAAACCTGGGTATATGTAAGTCAAAGTCTTCTTAGCTATTGAATTTATCAGAAAAGCAATCTGTGTCTTGAGCAAATTGTTCTTTTTTGTTCTATTTTAATTTTAAATGTGCACTTCTTTCTTTCCATAGATACTCTTCTCATTGACTATCAGTTCACTTTTAGCCTCTCCCAGGAAGATGATCGCTATTACACAGCCATCAATTTTGTAGCTACTCCTGATGAAGTAAGACTTTTAAAAGTTGACTTATTTTGTTTTAAATTTAAGATTTTTTTTGTCATCATGTATAAAAGTACTGCTTTAACAGTAGTCTCAGAGTACAGTATATAGGATGTTTAGAAGTAGAAAAAAAAATTTAAGAGTTGACATTTTATCTCCTTTCCATCCAGAAGGAAGAGTAGTGTTATAAGATTTACCAGAACCTAATACACAGACTGACATTCACACCACATACACTTAATGTTCATTGTTCTTTTCAGCCCATCATAGCCCCAGACGGAGGAGACTGCAGAGGGAGCTCCATCATTAGGGAGCAGATGGCAGAGCCCAGACATACTCACAAAAGGGACTGGAGGCTTAAAAATCAGCCATAAAAAATTGCTGACTGGGATGGTGGCCCACACCTGTAATCCCAGCTTCTTGAGAGTCTAGACCAGAGGATCACAAGTCCAAGGGCAGCCTCAGCAACTTAGTGATACCTTGTGTGAACATAAAAAAATAAGATAAAATAAAGGGCTGGAGATTTAGCTCAGCAGTAGAACAGTACTGATTTAAATGCTATGGTGAAAGCACAAGTAGATAGCACAGTTAATGCTATGGTGAAAGCACAAGTAGACAGCACAGGAGGTGCTAGGTGACACTTGTTTCTAGAAGGAATTCTAAGCCTCTTTAGGAGGTAAAACAGGAAAAAATTCAGTTGCTCCAACAAGGAGATGGCCAGAAAATAATCCAAATGGTTAAAACAACTATTTGAAATGTGCGTTTATATCTAATGTCATTAATTATAAAGTCCATCCTGCCCGAAGGCATTACCTACTGGTTAGAAAGAAGCCAATACAGCATGACATTTAAATGCAAAACTTCCAGAACATGAAGATATACCTATATAATTTCTTTTCTTTGTCTTTTGATGCTAAGGATTGAACCCAGGGCCAGTTCCTGCTAAGTATGAGCTTCACCTCTGAACTGTGGTTTTGTTAATGAACTCTCTAAATTCTACCCATTCTAATACTTTGGGAAATTTTTATTATGTTATTTAGGTCATTCCTTGGAGGTTTCTTCTCACTGACATACCTAAAGCCATTTATCATTACTAGATTCCTGTCATAATAAATGTGACAAGTAACACATGGAAAACAATGTGACTGTAAACAAATGTATATTTCTTTTTTTTAGCATGTTATCAGTAATAACAATATTTTTTAAAACAAAAAGCAGAACAAAGTCCATAATATGATGTATTTACTATTAAGTGAAAGTAAGATTTGTTTTAAATATTTCATTTCAATGATAAAATTAAGAAAAGAATGCACTAGAGAACATACATTTTCAAGAATGAATGACTGTTGGTCAAGGCAGGGTATGCTTGTCATCACAGCTACTCAGGAGACTGATGCAGGAGAATATTGTGTTTCCAGGCCATCCTGGGCAGTGTAGCAAGGCCCCATCTCAAAATATGAAAACAAGAATAGTGAATGGCCTTTTAAGTAAAAATAGTAAGTAAAGACATTTTTTGGAAAAACTGTAGGTATGTTACTTGAGTAGCTGTATTATCTGGAATTTTAAAAAAAACATTTTAGGACAAAATTACAGTAAAAGTGGTACACATGAAATTTATTATTGCCTGATATTTATAAGCTAGTGGTAGAAATGCTTATAGTCTTACAGGATATAATTGACGGTATAAATTTGATTTTTAAAAATAAATATGGAAGGATGTTCATAAAACTTTTTTTTTAATTTTTAAATTTTTTTTTAGTTGTAGGTGGACACAAATATCTTTATTTTATTTATTTATTTTTATGTGGTGCTGAGAATCGAACCCAGTGCCTCATGTATGCAAGGAAAGCGCTCTACCACTGAGCTGCAATCCCAGCCCCTCATAATACTTCTCAATAAAGTGGGAAGATACCTTGACAATCAAGGTTTGTCAAACCAAACCTCTTTGCATTTCCCTATTTATGCTATATCAGAACATTTAATAGAAATATCCAAATGTATGTGTTCTCTCTTTTACAAAAACACAAGGATTTCCAGTTTATTGAGCCTTATCATGGAAAGAAACAATTGATGCCAGCAGTAGGAAATGAGGTTTTCCCAATAATGAAAAAGTACCTTTGTGAGAGAAACCTCTTACTTAGAGATCACATTTTTAAAATTACTATATGCAGATATTTCCATTGTTCTAGTTTTCTGTTATAATAAATATTAAAACAACATCATTGAAAACCTTGATTTTCTAACCTGTTTTAGGATCTTTTGAAATGAAAATTATACACTTTGAGAGGCTGAGACAGGAGAATCACGAGTTCAAAGCCAGCCTCAGCAATGTTGAGGTACTAAGCAACTCAGTGAGACTTTGTCTCTAAATAAAACACAAAATAGGGCTGGGGATGTGGCTCAGTGGTCGAATATCCCTGAATTCAATACCTGGTACCAAAAAAAAAAAAAAAAGGAAGAAGAATTATAGCATAACTGCATGGATGTATAAAATGTAGGATATAATATATAATTAGAGTGCAGAAAGAATTGACCCTGAATGAGAAACTAACTAGTTGTTTCTGTGAAAACTAAAAATTAGGATTAGAACTTACCTAGTATAGCCAGCAGTGTCTTCTTCCATCTGGATCAACATATTCCTTGGAGATAAGTTTTTCAGTTATTAAAACTAAGAATCAAAATGAATTAGGCTGGCCCTTGAAATGCTGAATCTCTTAAGGGGTATAGATGTTTTTCAAAGTTAAAAACTATTCATTCATATTTGTCTTGAAATAATATTTTCAGTGAAAGAAAAGTGTTATAAAATCATGAATGAATATAATTAAATTATTGTTCATTATATTTCAGTTTTATACGAATTTTTAAGACCCATTTCCATATAGGAGAAATTTTGTACTGTATTATAATCCATGAATTTAGAAGTGTGTGGGTTTAAGTTATAAATAAATAAATCGAAATTGGGGCACTACATCCCCTAGTAAGTGGGAGTTCCAGGTATTTGACAGCTGCCCAAAGGATCCTGAGGAGTCTGAAGGTATAAATTATTGTTCTCTGACAGGGCCTTTTAAAAAGGAACTTATATATGCAGTTAGGCATCTGAAAGAAGCATTGAATGCCATGTACTTTTCTGGGAAAGAAATGAAATTTTATCTGGGGTATGTTGCTTGTATTAGGGAAAATTGCTTAGGCATTTTGCTAACTCTTCTATAAGTACAAATTTCTCTTGAGACATTGTAAAATATTCTGTGGTTAATAAAGTCAAGAATAGTAGAATTATATATCTACTTATTTGTACCTCTCATCAGCAAAACAGGGATCTGGACATGTTCATCAATGCCTCCAAAAACTTCAACCTGAACATCACCTGGGCTGCCAGCTTCTCAGGTAAAGACGCACCTAGCAAAGACACTGTGAGGAGAGGTGCTGGGTTGAGAACTGTAGCATAGGAGTTGGGAAAAGGGGCTCTGGAGACAGACACATGGATTTAAAACCCAGTTTCGGCATGTACTGTCCATGAGACCCTGAGCAAGTGTCCAAATCCCATCAGTGGATTGTTCATCAGTGAAGTGAGCATAGCAACATTTACCTCCTAGAACAGTGTAGAGTAAATGAAGTGATAGTCGCCATCACCTATTATGGTTCAGGCTCAATACGTGGTTATTCCCTCCTCCCTGCTCCACCCTCCCCCCACTCACATCCTTGCAGTGGCCACTGCTCTGCCACTGTCCTCAATATCCATATCCATGCTTCAGAGGGGAAAAAAAGTTCAGTGAGTCAGTTTCAAGAAATGGAAACGTTTTAAATAAAATGAGATTTTAGTAGGTACAGAGAACCATACTTTGGGTATTAAACCAAGCTCTGAAAGCACAGCTTTTACTATCTGGTTTGTCTTAACTGTGTTTTACTAAAGATCTGATGACTCTGATATGGTCGTTAGGACAGATTACCACTACATAACATGATAATTTGATGGAGCTGGGTTTGAATTCTGCCTGTTTTTTTATTTGTACTGTGCTGGTGAACAAGTTACCTAGGCTTTCTGAGCCACTTTTCCTTTGTATGAAATGGGACATAAAAACACCTTGCTGTGTAGAGTATTGTAAGGATTAGTTGAGATGATAAATGAAGTACTCATTGTAGTGTTTGACATGGGCAGTGGTCGCTGAATGGTAGCTGTTTCATCAACATCACTGCTGTTATAATACTCTTGTTTTTATCAACACAAAAACTAATCACATTTGTGCAAAATAAGAATATAATCTTTGATGTTATCTTGGGGTTTGTTATGCCTTAAAAGGTTTTTAGTGACCATCTTAATGAAGATTTGATAGGCAGGCCTCAAGTCCCACAGTTTAGCTTAACATGGGGAAAAGTGCATTTTGTGAGTCTTTATTTACACTTCAGTCCCTGGCTGAGGAAGAATCTGGTGGAAGACTATCTGGGAACAGATGGAGTTACAAAGGCTGGGGGGACTTAACTGCAGTGGTAGTTGGTAGCAGAAGGCAGGAATGAGTGGCACCTTGAGCACCTGCCTCCCTGTTGGGACTCGAGGCCACTGCTGGTTAGATAGTAAGGATTGAACCAGTCTCCCTGGTACATAGGCCTGGAACATTGCCACGTAAACGTGAAAGGAAATGCAAAGGAATTGAGGCATTATGTGGAGAGTGAGTGATAGCACATGTTAATAGGACTCTGCTAGTGCCTGGAATTTCGTGGCCGTGGGTTTCAGGGGTGGTAAGTGGTAGAGGGTTCTAGGTTAAAAACCATTCTGATTTGGGGCACAGCATCAGTCTGCCCAGCATCAAATTCCAGCTACACTCCTTGCTGGCCAATAAGCCTGAGGCAAGTAAGTAAATTTCTTGGAAGCTTACTTTCTTAATCTATAAATAAGGATAATGAGATTGTTTTGAGGATTAAGGGATGTAGAGTCTATAAGGCTCTTTCTAGGATATTATAATTATTCAGTTAATACTATTATTATCAAAAGCAAAACCTATCCCCTACCTCTTGCCAGAAAGCCCCTAATTCTCATTATTTTCTTCTTAACAGCTGGAACCCAGGCTGGAGAAGAGATGCCTGTTGTTTCAAAAACCAACATTAAGGAGTACAAAGACAGTTTCTCTAATGAAAAGTTTGATTTTCGAAACCACCCAAATATCACTTTCTTTGTTTATGTCAGTAATTTCACCTGGCCCATCAAAATTCAGGTAAGATGTGCTGCCTTTTGGTCTCAGACAGGCAGAGATGGTGAAATCTCGTCAGGGGAGACTACATTCAGTAATGTGGAACTTGTGGTAAACGCAGTGGACAGTGTGGATTTGCCTTTGTAAGAACTATGGCAAAGGAGTACTGGAGACATCATGTATCCCTTGTGAGGGATATTTAAGCCTCCCCGCCCCAAATTTTATTTTATTTTTTACTTAAAGGCCCTTTTGGAGGCAAGCTGGCATATAGCACATTTGGTGATTACACATGTTTTCATTTCTTCATTAATCACTTGCCATGTAAGAGCCAGCAGGGCCAAAGAGCTTCCATTCTGAAATGAACAATGTGAATGTAAAGGAAGCAGACACACTTCTAACCAGCGAGAGCCAGAGTCGGGGAAATGATGTTGGAAAAGTTTCCCAAAATGCTATCAGGCTTTAAAGCAGGAGAGGTGGTTGTAGAAGGTGGGGTGTCATGGGGTGTGAGAGCACAGGACTTGCAGTGGGAGGGACGTGGTTTCGACTCCTGGCTCCTGTGCAGACTGTGGGGCCTCTCCAAGTCTCAGGTTCTTTGTACATGTGACCCGAAGGGTA
>PVHX01021677.1:0-29228 GCA_004024805.1 Geosciurus inauris
ATTCCTGAGAACACCATCCCAGAGGAGACTGGCAATGAGAACAATGAACACCCTGACAAGTGCCTCTCAATCTATTCCTCTGAAAAACGAATGGCCTCTGAGGCAGAGCCCAACTAGGATGAAGAGCGATAGGGCCACAAGAACTCTTCCAATTTCAAAATCACCAAGTCAAAGCAGTGGATAAAAATGGCAAAGACCTAGAACAGAAGAAAGAAGGCATAGAACAAGAGAAAGTCAAGGAGAAGCCAGAAGCCAAAGGACCTCAAGAGGAGGTCCAGTTGGCCCCAGCAGACCTCTCTAGCCTAGGCTTCTTGCAAAGTTTTTCATCTTTCTTCTTCAACCCCTCAAATTTCATATTTTCTATTTATCTGTGTATTTATGTAAAAATATATTAAATATAAATGTCACTAGGGCCTAGCTGGGAACCTAGCTGATCCCAGGGAGCCATGTGAGGGAACTCTTCCAGCAGCTGCCTTCCCCCATCCCTCCCTAAGTCTTAGTTTTGAACATACAGGTTTGGGTGGGAGGGATGCAGCCAAAAGACAAAATCTGGGAATTCCAAGGACCTGTTTCACAGCTTTGGAAAGGTGCCCTTACTAAGTGTTCTAGAAGGAGTGGCTGACTCTTCAGGGACTCCTGTTCTTTTCAGGCTCCTAAGGTAACAGAAGCCACTTTTAGATTGCTTCTTTTGTCATACCTTTGCACTGGCCCCAAGTGAGCCCAGAACTCACAGTACCCTCTGATTTCCCCCAATTCTGCAGTTGAGGTTGGTAGTCTAGTTTTCTTTTAGAGACACTATTTTCATTTTTGTGAGATAATAAAATAATAATTTATAATAAAATAATAACTATAATAAAATAGTAAATTACTATAATAAAATAGTAAATTACTATAAATAAATAATAATAAAGTGGTAAATTTCTTTGTAATAAAATAGTAAATTATTATAAACCCCTTCACCCCTCCCCCCACCCAGAAATGAAAGCTTATTTCAAATACAGTCTTATGGAAGAGTGTTTCCACCACAGAAATAAAACAGACCTGTCCTACCTGCTATCACCTTGTTAATGTTTGTTATTGTCTTTTATTTTGATATCTAAGATGATATAGGTAGTAAAAGAATATTCTACCTTTACTTAGACATTGAGCGCTGTGCTCATACTGTGTCTGTGAACCATACAAATAATTGACCTCTTTGGAGATCAGATACTATTGACAAGAAATTTTCAGTGAATAATACATAGGTAACACTTTAACAATAAAATATGTCTTGGAATTTGCTTCCAAAAGTCTTATGTTTTATATTTATAAAATAGTTAACCAGAAGAGTGCATCATTTTTATATATAAGCATAAGTACAATCACAAATACACTTGAAATCTGTAGATTTTGTAACTTATAATTATGTTCCAAATCTTAATGGAATACAGAAAATGTTTATCCACAAAAAGAGTATTCCCACTGACTTAATTTATCCAAATTAACATATCCTCTTTTCCTGGTGGGATTTGTATTTATAGACATTAGGGGTGTGACCAGGATTCCAATATCTCAACTTTCCAGATAGATAATGTGTTTCCTTTCTTCTGGAACAAAGGACCTCATGACTCAGGGATTGGTTTGACTCTATGTTTGACTTCATCTGGATCTGTGGCTAGGAATGTTTTGATTATTTATTTGATAATAGAGAGACTCTTCTACAAGTTTTCCTCTTTTCTTTCCTGAGGTTAAAATATCTGGCTCGCAGAAATATGTAGAGATGTCAACTCCAATGATTAAGAATTTAAATAACAACTCAAGAGTTTATATCTATCTCCTCAACACTTTCACTAGATGTCTAATAGACATTGCAGACTCAGCATGTTCAAGAAGCCTGATTTTCTACTCCAATACCACATGCAAACAAAACCTAAAACAGAAAACCTGTACTCCCTTATGTTTCTCCAACTCAGTAAGTGATCTAATTGGTGCTTAGTCTTCAACCCCAAATCCCATTAAACATCTTTTATTACTCTCTTTCTTTTATCCTTCATATTGAGTCCATTAGCAAGTGAATTGACTATTTTTCAAGGTATATCATCCTGTCCATTGCTACTCTAGCTCAAGCCACTATGGATTCCAGTTTGGGCTACTCTGATAGTCTCCTAACAGACTCTGTGCCCTGACTCTTGCTTGATTTCAAACTAGATCCTGCCTATCATTCTGACTTTATTATTGACAAATTTAAAAAAAATATTAGCGCAGTTTTAGGTTCATACTAAAATTAAGAGGAACGTACAGAGATTTCCCATATGTTCCTTCCCCTCCCCCCATCCATATGCTTGGCCTCCTCATTTCATTATCTCCCATCAGCATGGTACCTTTGTTACAACTGATGAACCTACATTGACACATCGTTATCACTCCAAGTACATAGTTTACATTAGAGTCCACTCTTGATGCTGTATATTTAATGGGTTTGAACAAATCACTAGATCATAGCTTAAATTTTATCTCCTCAGAGATTTTCCTGACCACACAATCTAAGGTAGTCTTTTCTGCAATTTAACATTTTTTTCCACACAATATGGCTAGCATATATTTTCTTGTTTATCATCTCTAAGTTTCATAAGAGAAGTGCTTTGTTTAGTTCACTAGCACATCCCTCACACCAGAGGAGGGCCTGGTACACAGTGGTGTTCAGTGAATAAGTTACTAAATGCATGATAATATAGTTCTGGAATCTACAGTCCTGGTGAACTGCCACTGTGATTTATACTTTTCCACCTATTGAAACTTTCTCCTTGTCTCTCCTCTAGCAACTGTTTTGCTTTTTCTGTTTCCCCCTTTCCCTTGGTCTTTCTTGCTTGATTTGCTCCCCACCTTTCTCTTTATGCAGCATCTCCTGCCTCTGACCTTCTTCACAATCACTCTCACTTCTCACTCTTTGACCCCAAATGGACAGAAAAGGTGCCTGACAATCCTCTTAAAAATACTTGCTTTACTTGTTAAATAAATCTTCAGTTCACTTGTTTTTAATTTAAAAAGAACGTAGGTTGAATGTTTTACATTTTTTCTAAGAAAAAGATATATACATTAATTTTTATTATTACTTCTATATGTCAGTGATCCTGGAAATTTGGGGAAAGTGCTTCCTATTTCTGCTCCTGCTCCTGTTTGAATGGTCCAAAGACTTCTACACATCTATAATTCTGGAGCTTAATGGGAGGAAAGCCATTCCCGGAGGAGAGGAACTTCATGAGTATTGAAAATAACTAGAAATTAACTACCCTCCACCTCCTGGGATCTTCTTTCTTGGGCTAACTACCTGAAATGTGAGGGTGAGAAGCTACAAAAGATACAAAGGGTCCCTAATGGAAGGGAGCTGTCTTTATGCATCTTTACCCCCCCGATGTGATCGTGTGCCTGACACCTCACCAACAGGTCTTACTGCACCTCAGTTTCAATGACTGATCATCAACCTGCAGCTGATTTTTATAGTTTGGAAGCAATATGCTAATGATCTTACCAGGCAAAAAGTATATCATGGGTTTTTTTGTCTGGTCATGGAGTTCTAAGTACTAAGTGGCTCTGCAGAGAGGGGAAGTTACTTAATGAAGATATGTTTTGAAGACTCAGGAGTTGAAAGCAACAAGAGTTGCCAGAGAGCTGGATGGGGTAGCCACTGCAGTGTGTGTGTGTGTGTGTGTGTGTGTGTGTGTGTGCCTGTACGTGTATTATTTGTGAGAGTAAAGAGCTTCAAATTCTGTACCTTGTATACTTCATTGGAAGATTACCAGTGAGTTTTACTTCCTTTTTTTCCCCTTGTGCTTTTCTTTTGAGAGTTTTCAAACAAAATGTTGGCTCACTTCCCCTAAAAAGAATGAATTTTGAATTGTGGATCATCATTGTGGTATTAAGTATTACCTTGCTTGGCATGAAGCATTTCTCAAACCTACTTTGACCTTAGAAACTATATAGTTGCATCTCTCAGGACTAGACATTTAGAGAAACTGTAGTCTAAATTAGCAAAACTCATTCAGTCACTGGATTTACTAGGTAATAAAGATTCAAGAAATAACTTGTGCTAATTGAATGTGGAATGTATAGTGGAACAGTATGCTAGGTCACCAGCTACTTCCTCAAGTAACTTTGGTCAATACCTGTGTACCTGGTTCTGTTCAGCCTTCCTCATTATTCACAAAATGCTTGCTCTCATCTCTACTTTTGCATGGGCCTACTCTAACTTCTGTTAGCTCTTGTAATTCATTCTTTTGAAAGATTCAAATATCTTCATTCAACTATGAAGAGTCACTTATGGATTAATAGTTGATTTCTCTAATCTCCTCTTTGCTTGTACTTGAAAAAATTCAACTAATTTTGATGATAAGAGAAAGAGGGAAAGAGAATAAAGGGCAACCACTAATTAAATCAAATAATTTGTTGGTTATAGTCTCAAAATATAGCGATGATGCTATTAGAATATGATGACAAAATCAATACTTTCTTGTTTTCTTGTGCTTATGAAGTGGGTAAGAGAGCTCAAAATCTATTTTTCATTTTTTTTTCTCAAAAATTGCATTTTAATACATGTTATCAAACATAACAGGAAAAAAAACAAATTTTCAGAAGCTGTACACACTTTTCACCGAAAACATTTGTTGAAGCAAATGGAAAAAAATTGTTACAATCATTTTTCTAACTTTGCACAAAATTATAAGCAGATTAAATTCTTCATATTAAACACCTTTATATGCACTTTCAATGAACAGTATATATATATATATTTATATATATATTTTATATCAACCATCTTTACTATACCTATTCCCCTTTCCTGCCCCCTGCCTCCCCCATGTTGCGTCCAGTGTTTCTCTATTTCTCTTATGTTTCCCATTCCCACCTCCCTTATTCATCAGCATCCACTAATCAGAGAGACCATTCGGCATTTGGTTTTTTGGGATTGGCTTACTTCACTTAGCATAATGCTTTCCAATTCCATCCATTTGCCTGCAAATGCCATAATTTTATTCTCTTTTATTGCTGACTGTCTCCTGAGCGGAACCCCAGCTATTTTTCATTCTTTGTATTTCCAAATTCCTCATTTAAAATGGAAAATGCTTAGGAATATTAGGTATTACTCAGAAGATTATGAAAGATGATATTAAGTCCTGCTCTGTTAGATATGCTAAGATAAAACAATCAGTTTTGTTTAATGAAGAAAATATTTCTGTTAAAGAAGAGGTTTATTATGAATGCTGATAACTCTCAACTTTGGATACAGATATGGATCCAAAGATGTTTTCACATTTAAAGAAATTATGACATGTGCAAAAACTGAGAAAGTTGTTTGTTTATCTGAGATGGGAAAGAGAAAATTCCTCAAGTGGTTTCCATTCTTTCAGGCTATTCACTTGTGAACAGCATGGGTCTTGGGAAGGAGACAAACAGAAGAAGAAAGAACTAGAAAAGTTAATAAATTATTTAAAAATTTGGGTGGTACACCAAGGATAAAATCATGAGAATATATGTGCTTCTGTACAGACTGTCACAAATCTGGAAAATAAGGTTGAAGCGCCATTAATAACTGACCCAAGATGTAATATTATCTAACACTTGCAGGCAACATGTGACACAGATTTTAGCTGTACAGCTGTGAAGACACCTGCCAGTGCCCTCCACCTCCTCATATTTCTTGCATCTGCATTATTGAAAGATCGGATCTGATTTCTAAGAAGGTATTTCTTTCTATATATAAGATATGGTGACTTCAAATGTATAATTTGGATCTCATGTGCCTTCCCTCTTTTAATGTTATTTCTTTTGTTAGGAGAATAAATTACTAAGGACACATTCAGCATTTTGAAATAATGAAGCCACTTACCATCACTTCTCTCTATGTAGTTTACGAACCTCCTCATTTCTAGTTACTTGGCAATTAAATATGATCAGCCTTTAAATTGAGAGGAGCTATGATGTATTCTTCACGGACATAGCTTTCCTTCAGAGTAAGGAGATTTTCCTTCAGAGTTAAGGAGATTCCTTCAGCATTCTCCAACTTTAACATGGAGGAAGAGTTCTCAATTGCTAGAAGTTTCCAGGAATAGCCTAACTGAGAATCCTTTCTCAGGTGGAGGCAAAATGCCCAGTTATTAAAAAACTGAAGACAGAAATTCTTCAAACCAAAGTTCTGCAGGTTTCACCGTCAAGGTCAGAGGAGTCATTCATTCTTTCTGCCCCATGCAAGGCAGTCACTGGTTGTATATCAAAGAGTAAAACAGGCAGAAATTCATTTCCTCAAGGACTTGATGTCCTAGTAAAAGAGATGCCATAAATAAGATAAATAAGAAAAGTACACAGCATGTTAGGTAGTGATAATAGATAAGGAGGAAAAAATGGAAGAGTGAGTAAACATATAAAGTTATCAGAGAGTGAAGATTGCTAAAGTTTAGTTAAAATGACCAGGGAAGGTCTCCCTAAAAGATGTCCAGAATGGATGCTATAGTGTGTCTTGAAGATCCCCCTTCTGAGAGGAATGTTGAGAGCTCATTGCTTTCCATTAAGTTCCTCCATTAAGTTCCTCTCCAAAAATTGCCATTAGAAAGATATCCTTTAACTGAGATCATACCCAGAGGGAGTCTATTAGGTGACTGGAGAATGAGGGGTTGTAAAGACCAAGTGCCTTTGTCTCAGGCCTATAAAATGTTGAAAAGCCATGCCAGCATCAGGGCCCCACGAAACAGACTGAGGCTCTCGTGTGACTGTGGCACTGTTCACCTTTTTCCTCTGCACAGGAACTGGGATTATAGGTTATAGTCTAAGACTCAAGCAAAACCCTTCCTCATGTCCTAGTCTCATAAGACATTCTAACTGACAACGGTGCTTCCTTCAATGAGAAGGTGACTCACTCTAGACGTGCTATTTCATATGCCCCTATATGGTTGCTCCCTAGAAAGTTATATTTTGAGTTCTGCTAAGAAATAACAGAGGCATCAGTCAAGATATTTTCAATGTTCGGTTCTAAGTTTATTTAATTTGTATATTTGAATATATACTACAACATAGGTCATGTTTTCCTTTGCCCCAGGTCATAACTTTCAGCATACTCCCCCAACATGTACTCTAAGAGATGCACTCATAAATAAATGCATATAGGGAGCTGGCAGGTGACAGAAATGAAAGGAGAAATTAAATCAACAGGGAATGGCACAGAATGTGGAGGGTATGTGCCTCGTTTCAGAGGGAAAGCCAACACCCAGCAGCAGCCTATTTGTTATTAAGCTGTTATGGCAACTCAATGTTGCCAGATAGTCTAATTTTTATCTGGATATGACTGAGATTTTAATTTACTTTAGTGTTACATCTCTGAATTTTGGAGCATTGACAACTAAATCAAAATTAAAAAAGAAAACATTATGCATGTCAAACAAACCACATAGTTGGCTGGGAAGCTGCCCATTTGGGCCCCAGCATTGATAGGAAATTTTTAAGAGATTTTGATTTACATATAAAGTGTCCCCTGAAAGCTCATGAGTGAGACATTGCAAGGATGTTCAGAGGTGAAATGATTAGATTATTACAGGTGTGACCTAATTGGTTGATTAGTTCACAGATACGGATGGATTAGCTGGGTGGTAACGGTAGGCTGGTAGGGTGTGGCTGGAGGAGGTTGGTCACCCCGAGTGGGACTTTAGGGTTTATATTTTGTCCCTGGTGATTGGAGCTCTCTCTGCTTTCTGATTGCCATGTCCTGAGCTGCTTTCCTTCTCCACACCCTTTGGCCATGATGTTGTGCCTCTCTTTGGGCCAGAGCAATGGAGTCGACCATCTATGGGCTAAGACTTCAGAAGCTGTGAACACCAATTACATTTCCCTCCTTTATGTTGTTCTTGTCAGGTCTACTGGTCACAGTGATAAGAAAGTTGACTAAAAAAAAAAATCTTCACACAGTTACAGGTTGGAACCTGCACTGGCTACTTTTCATGCATCCTGAACATAAAATTCTCCCCCTTCCTTGAGGAATCTGTGCAGGTATGTTTGTCCAACTAGACAAGTCCTTTGAAGAGGGGGATTAGGTGGTGTCCCTGTGCTCCCTGAAGCATCTTTCATGTGTTCACACCTGGGAGAACACGTGATGTTTGTTCAAAGAAAAGAAGAGTAAATACCACAGATTTTCATTCTCCAATTCAGTTTTGAGCATTTCAGGTTACAACATTACAGCAAAAACAAAGTAAATTGACTGTAAAAATCAGTCTTAGTGGGAGAGTTTTCCATTAAGTTGGCACCAAAGGACTTCTTAATAAAACTCTTTGACTTTGATTTAAATCAATAAATGAAAACTGGTTTTCTACTAAAGTTATCTAAAGCGCAGTCACACTTTGAAAATATAAATTGTAAAGAGTCAGGGTTAGCCTGGTTTTTACTGAGATGTGATTACAAGAACATGGAAGATTAAAGTCATATTTACATACAATAGGATTAAATATTATTTATGCACTGAAAGTGTCTCTCTGTGGTAGCAGCATAGTACACAAATTATGAAGACATCTCAAATCACTCTGAAAACCTCTCTTCTCAGCAGAACCTCAAATATCAACATTCACAGTCACACAGCACATTCTACTAGTATTCTTAGTAACAGAAAGAGCCTCTTTGCCATTTATAAAGCACTTTCATGTGCATTATCTCATTTAATACAGCTGTCATGTGACCTGGAACTAGTGAATGATTTGCAAATATTCTATTTACAAAATCTAAATTTCACGTTGTGCTGACTTGATGAGATTATGTATTTAGTGAAATTCTTAGCAAACCAATTAAAGAATGGAAGGTTAAAAAATACCCCTGAGGCTATCAGAAAATGCAGAGTAGAATGTTTTTACATCAGTGACAAATGACACTTAGAGATCATAAGAGACTTCAATTATTTAATAATTAGAAATTTCTACATTGGGCTGTCTCTAATAAATATACCTTGAAGAAACAACCATGAGAAAATCTCTTTTTCTGTATCTGTCATAAACCTATCTATGTGTCTATGCTGCTCTTTATGTCTATTATCTATCTATTAAATATCTGAGTATCAACATAAATAATAAACTAAGAGCTGATAGCAATCAATAAAAAAGAACTAAGCCACTCAGATAAAGGGAAAGTTGAGTGGCAGTTTATTGAATAAAAACAAATCAGCTGCAAACAATGGAAAATATATTTAATCTCAATAGTGATCATGCAAATTTAAATGATAACACAATTCTTGTTTTATATATCTAATAAATAAAGTTTAAAAGTTTGATAAGACTAAATACTGGCTAGTATTTGGACAAACAAGTTGTCATACATTGCTTCAAGGAATCAAATTGGTACAAATATTTTACATTGCAATTTGACAGTACCTGTAACAATAAAAATACATATACCCTTTGATATGCCATTTTAATTTTAAAAATCTATCACATAGAATTTTGCCCTGTAAGATGTTTCTACTTGGGTACAACAGTGTTCTGTAATAGCAAAATAGTAAAACAATGGACATGTGTATCAGCAGATTGGATACACTATAATCCAGTTATTGTACAAACAATGTAGATCTATCAGCAGATACCATTATAAAAAATTGTTCACAATACGGTGAATGCAACATACAAGAACAAAAACTGCTCAATTTTTGTAATATTGTAAAAATGCCTTATACATACACATTTAAAAACCTTAAAAAAATAAAACATCCAGAAAGGTAAACATGATACTAGCAGTGAACTCTGGACACTAGAATTGGGAGGGGGCAATTTTTTATCTTATACTTCTTTATGATTTTTATTATTATCAGCAACAAAGATTCTTCTTTTTCATTGTTCCTTGTGAAAATGCTGCTTTATGAAACTTACCTTCAGCATGCAAATTTATATTCCACAGGACAGACCTAGGTTTTTTTAAATTAAAATCTCAAAGATCTAAATATTTAAGACTTAATGTGGTTGTAATTTATTCAGTAGACAGCTTGTCTGATATAATTCACTTTAATGGAATTTGCATGGAACATGTAATAACAACTTAGTGTCAGTATCAACCCTACCTAAGGCCTCTGGCCCCAGAGGTGGGCAATGTCCAGAGAGATTTGAGATTTAAGAGTTAGTTTGATTATATAAGATATGGTGAAAGCCTTCCTCTTTTCTAAAATACACAAAACTTTATTTTAACGTGGTTCATTGTGGCATGAATTCATCTCTACTGTGACTAAATTATTACTTTTCAAATTGTACTATGCACAATCAACACCAGATGGGTGCTGGGTCATGCATATCAACATTAATGTATTTTATAAAACACACCAAATACTATTATGTTAGGTGTCTCCTGAGTTCTCAACAAAGTTTTGAGGGATTGGTATTATGTCCATTTTACAAATGAGAAAATTATATGCTGCCTAAGCTACAGAAAAGTAGTAATTAATACAGTTCAGGTTTGAATCTATTATTTTAGTGAAGCAATATGCTATAGAAAAAAGGACCAAGTCTTTCAGATAAAAAGTAATCAAAAATCTTCTTGGCAACAACACAATTGACTATGTGATTAAGGAAGTACCTGGGCTGTTGTGGGTCTTAAGATCAGATAGCAAAATATTGGCTGCACCTCATTGTTCTGTAACTATGAACTGGTCAGTAACATACACTGCATCATATGGACAAATCCAAGAATATTTTCTCAGATAACCAGTACAGCATATTTTGAGAGAGAGTCATAACAAATCCTAGCTATAAAGTCAGTTATTTTTCTGCTCAACAAACTTATTATAGCAGTGGAATTTACTATTGTACTCTGCGACTAAGGCAGTCCTAACCCAGGAACATATGCAGGGGATGATAAATTTGTGAGTATATCTGGTAGGAGAGCTGAAACAGATGTGCAGAGAGCAAGGGACATCAAACTTGAAACAATTACTATCTCAACAAACCATAGTTCTTCCCAGCACAAACTTTGCATTTTTAAAAGATTTGATTCATTATATGGTTCTGGCAAATTAGTGGTAATATATTCAGATGTGAAGTGTATGTGAATAATTAAAACAGTGAGCAGCCATTAGTTGCTTTAAAAGATACTACTGCTTAGCAGCAAATGTCGTGGCATACATTTGAATCATCTGGGGGAGCAGTCATGTCTAATCCTACTCTCTACCGCTCTTCCCCAACTGCCTCTCCAGTATGGCATGTTGCCTTGATAAGGTTGAGAGTTGGGGGCAGCAATGGAGACCAGCCTTCAAAATTCTGGAAATACAGACAATGGGAAAAATAGTGAGTTAAAGGCTGTGAAAACAGCAGGCATGGGGCAGATGTGGCAGAGCACAGGCAGGGGTCTTTCTGGTTGGTAGAACTGAGGTCATCATGATGTAGGGGTTTCATTCAGATGGTGGAATTACAAATAGTTTTTAAAAATAAACATTTTTGCCTATGTCACATGTAAGGGAGATTTTTTTTTTTTTTTTTGGTACCAGGGATTGAACTCAGGGGCACTTGACCACTGAGCCACATCCCCAGTCCTATTTTGTGTTTTACGTAGAGACAGGGTCTCACTGAGTTGCTTAGCCCCTCGCTGTTGCTGAGGCTGGCTTTGAACTCACGATTCTCCTGTCTCAGCCTCCCAAAGTGCTGGGATTACATGTGTGAGCCACAGCGCCTGGTGTAAGGGAGATTTGAAAAGATTTTTTAATTAAGTTGTTATTACATCATTTACTATAAATTTATTATATGTAGGAGCCAGACTTAATAAATTAATAAATAAATTTATCAATAAATTTAATAAATTAATGAAGTGAAAAAACATGGATTTTTTCATGTTATCCAATAGGCATTTTCATATTGAATAGATATGGGCTCAAACACAAAGTTAAAAAAATATATGCACTTCATTTTCACTTTGGCTTTATTGCCTTATCTTGAAAACCTCAACAACTGAAAAGACTTGTGCCTGTGAACATTTCAAAGGTGCTTTGCTGGAAAGTGGTCTTTATTTGGTATTTTAGTAGCTTTTAAATTCTAGTGCTCCTGTTTAACAGTTTCTAAGACAATATAAACCACTTTTCTGTATTTCTGACAAATCATAAATTGACTAGATAGAAAAAATAGCATAATGAATTAATAGCTGATGACTGTTCAATATTAGATCTAAAGACTGATTTCTCATTGTGTGCCCCTAGTGAAAATGCTGCTTCATGGAAATGACACCTCAGCATGCAAACTCATACTCCATTATGACTTTCATAGCACAGACACGCAGTTTACTGGTTCAAAAAATAGGTGTTGTTATGTGCTGTGCTACTGGAATTGAATTAAATTATTAAACACAAGCTGCCAAAGAAATAATAGTGCAGCTGAATATTTTTGTAGCTTTGTTGATGAGTCTGTGTGTTTGTTCTTCAGTGTTTGGTTGTAATTATAGGAATTCTCCAAAAAAACAATGACTTCAGTTTTGAGTTGCTGTTTCTGAAAATAAAGAATATGCTGTATATCAAGGGGAATAATTAACATTTGACACTCATTTCTAAAAACAGATACAAATATAAGTTAGAATGCACGTTCAGAAATTGTTCTTTTCATTTCCAGGATTCCAAGGGAATGTATCACAGTGTTCTTTTGGTGGCCATATGGAATAAAACCACAGCAGCAGAATTTCTTGACCTGAGTGGTCATATGTTGGACTAAAGCAATCATTAGTTTGCCAATTACAGTTGTCTTGCCAGTGCTCTCTTAAATCTGACAAATTCCATGTGTGAATCATCCATGTGAGAATAGTGTAGCATATTGTAGTTGTGCTAATTTCCCCTTTTATGTGTGCTCTACAAATAAGCCAAGATATTAATATATTGATTAAAAGGCATATAGAAATGTGTTGTGATCATGGACAAATAGAAGAGTGAAGTCAGAATCTCTATTCCCACTTATCATTGTTCTTGAACTTGAAATATTTTGTCCAGAACAGGCTGTGTAAAGTCCTGAGGCACTAACCCAGTATACAAATTTAGCATGCACTTTAAACTTTGGTTGTTCTATCTTTCAAGCTGAATTTAAATCTCATTAATTTTTAGTGAAAGCACAATAGTTAAATATCTTGCAGATGTAGCTTGAGTATTCAAAATTCCTTAGAAGGTTTCCATTTAGGATTTTTACTACATTAGTTTGATCTACTGTGCATGGCAATATGACATATGCATTTCTCTCAGGATGTGCAACTTGATTTCATACTGTGGAAAAATCCAGAGCGTAAAATATTAGCATGAACAGTGTCAAGTGTCGATGCTAATTCTTTTATTACTGTGACATTATTTAAGAACAGCAATCATTCAACTATTTTAAATGATAGATATTAGAGCTTGAAAAATAGCTATCTGATCAGCTAAGACGTGTCTTTGGAAAGAACAAAGTTCTAGAAAGTTCTAGAAAGATGACAGATATATATCTAATCAGATTTTTCCTGCTTATGCAACATTACAGAGGACACAGCTGTTGACACCAGTGAATGAAATCAGAATGTGACACTTAAAAATTGTTGCATATACATATTGCAAAACAAATTTGTTCATTTTGATGATCACACCCTGAAAGTATTTCCAAAGAAGTATAGTTACCTTCATTCCTTAGCAAACCTTCACATTTTAGCACATAACATAGATGCCTTGTGGGATGAGAAAAATCAATATTAATTTTGGGAATTTCTAAGGAATCAATGAGCTGAAATATACTGTTAAATCAAAATGTTCTAGTTTACATTGCCTATTTTTAGAAGCTATGCTAAGTATAAATTTCCTGCATAAAATTTAGTTTGAGTAGGAAAAATTCCATACAACTAGTTGTCTGTTGGACTCAAATTTCTTATTCTGAATATTTAAGAATAAAACCACAAGTCTCTTATCCAAGGACTGCAAAATAATTAGTGTAGGATGCAGTAATAATATTTTATTTCATTATAGTGCTTATATAGTTGACACAGTATTGTCATCTATATTATTTACATCCCTAACATACATTCAAAATGAAACTGTTAAATATAATTTAAAGTTCTGGAAATGGAAATTCTTTTTAAAAAAATTTTTATTGTTTATTTTTAATAATATATATCAGCAGAATCTATTGTGATATAATTATTCAAGCATAGAATATATCTTATTCTAGTTACAGTCTCAGTCTTATGGATATACATGGTGGTGGGATTCACTGTGTTGTTTTCATTTATGTAATGGAAAAACTATGTCATATTCATTCTGCTGTCTTTGCTTATCCCCCTCCCTTCCCTGTTGTCTAATCTACTACATTTCTATTCTTCCCCAGATCCTCCTCCCCTTATTTTGGGTTAGCTTCCATATATCAGAGAAAATATTCAATCTTTGGTTTTTTGGGGACTAGCTTACTTCACTTAGCATGATAGTCTCCAAGTCCATCCATTTGCTGGCAGATGTCATAAAGTTATTCTTCTTTAAGGCTGAGTAATGCCAATTCTTGAGTGCTAAGTAAGAGCACTTAAAAGGGACTGGACTACATGTTGCAGACAAAAACACAGTACACATCATGTTAGTGAAGAGAGAGAAATTACCTTATAATATCATAGCTTCTGCAACAGGAGCATGTACAAATGATAGCAGAACAACTGATCTGCCTGGGGAAGAAGGGAGGCTGGCTCCGCAGAGACTGGAAAAGCTGATGGTGAACAGAGACCTGAAGGACCTAGGAGCATTGGTCAGTGGGCAGATGAAGGAATGAATGGCAGGCTAGATAGGGAGGCAGAGCTAGGAACAAGGGTGGCGTGCTGGGTACTTCACGAAAGTCACTGTGGCCAGAGCCACAGTTGGATGTGAGATGAAACTGTGGTTGAGGCTGAGACCAAAACATGCAAAACTTTGAATGCTTTGCAAGGACCTTCATTTAATCCCATAGGTTAGAGAGAACACAATGAATTTTAAGCAGGGGAGCCACATTTCAGTGTTTCATTCTAGCTCCTGCTTGGAGAAATGATGGGAGGGAAACATTTTGAGTAAGTTTTGAGTTCTGGTTAAGTTTTGGTTCTTGAAAAGAGTTGGTTGGAGGGGTGGGGAGAGAGTGAAGAAGACTGGCAGAAGAGAGAAAGGTCGAATTCTAGTACACAATTGTATTTAACAGTCAGGATTCAGTATGCAACTAGTTTGAAATGCTACTGAATATTAAATTGGCTAACAATGAAAATCACAACAGAACAAGTTGTAAGCCCTTGGATATCCCAGTAATTTGAGGTAGAGAATCTCAAACATGAAAAGTAAGAGACAGTAAACTGTATATTGAGACTTTGGCACCAGACTATCTGCATTCAAATTTTGCCTTTTACTAGATCTAGGGCTCAAAGCAGTTCTTGGGCAGATCCATTTCTGTGCCTCAGTTTCTTCAACCGTGAAATGAGGATAAAGAATAATATTGACAAAAAGTTATTGGAAGAATTGAGTTTTTAAAATGTTCATATTTAATTCACATGTAAAGCACTTGGGATATATAAGTACTATAATTATAATTATTATTATCTTTGTTATTTATCATTCCAGCTTCACACTGGGACAGCTCCATGGCTCACTAGGTTGCAATATGGTAGTTAAATTTTGGGCTGTCTGGACTGAGGGATTTGGTAAGAAATTGTTATCCATTTACCTGGTGGTCTATGTATATATGGGCAGTCCACTCCATTTTGTGATGTACAGAAGAACATTTGCATTTGCCTTGGATAGGAAGAGTTGGATGTATTAGTGAACTGAAAAGCAACCCCAGACAAGGACTGATAAGTTATTTATCTATTGCTCTGTTACCCTCTGGTAGTCTTTGAGCTCTTGGCAAATAGGGTGTAGGTGATTCTGGTCCTGCTCTACCTTCCATAATGCTTAACACAAGACTTGGTAGAACGAATATCTACAAATGCTATTTCTTTGAGAAAAGGGCAAGGGAGCTGAGGCAAAGTGCTTTGATTGACCTATCTATACTCTTCCTTTCTTAAGAAATTCCTATTTTTTACTGTGGAATAAATGGCTTTCTCACAGTACAGAGTGAAAGAAATAACACTAAACACACTTAAGAGAAAGTAGATAGAAAATGAACTTCATGGACTGTTCTAACTTGTCTGTCCCTCACATATTATGGATAAGGCTGGGCAGGCCACAGGGGTTAAGTGATTTGCCGAAGGCTACAGATCGCTGGCAATGGAGTTTGGTCTAGCTCTTGTGTCTCTGAAGCCCAGTCCAGAGGTTTTCACCATTATACTCTTTCCTAAAGAATGTCATGTAATGATTTCTTTTTAAAGGAAAAGAAATCTGTATTGAAATTTACAGATTATTTTTAAATAAATAGATTTTAAATTTCTGAAATTAACCTAATTATTGTATATTTAACCAAAGCCCTCCTAACTCCTGCTCTCTCCTAACATCTTCTGAATTGCGGGTCTTTAACCAAGTACCTACATATGGGTATATATTTCTAAGCTTGTGTATTTCTGATAAAAATTTACCCTTACACATAATGCTGAACTGATTTAGAACATTTTCCTTTGTTGAAACTAAAGCAATTCATTTCATTCACGTCAATAACATGTAATTGTATGTACAGTGAGCTGCGCTCACCCGGACTAATGAATATTCAACCAGTAGTGAGAAAAGGGCGCCCCTGGAATGATTACCGAGGGGCCCTTTCTGATTTAGCATCGCACCCAAGAGTCAGGCAGGGACAACATAGCTTTCTCTATCCAGTTCGATAGCTGGGCCCGTGGCTCCGCCTACCCTGACGCAGGGGCCTGCCTGTCTGATTTGGGGGCTCTGGCAAAAAGCCTGAGCCCATTGATTACAGATCGCTGTTAATAAAGAGCATTTGTAATGCAGCAGTGGTGAGGCAGCCTCCGCACGCTGGTTCATGATGGCCCTTCAGGCTCCACAATTAAGTCGTCCAGCAGGCATGCCCCCTGTTGCAGCTGCTCTGTCAATCTCATTTTGGAGCACAAATGATCTTAGACCCGGTGTTTGACATGGGGTTTTAACACCAAAGAAGGCAATTCTGCAACTTCAAATGAGCCTAATTGGCTGAGCGCTCGGGCGTTCACTCAAGCTGCTTCAGTCCATCAGAGTGAGATTTCCAGCTAATTGAACTGCTCAGAAGGAAAAGGACCAGGAAGAATCGCGAGGTGCTGAACGATTGGAGAGGGTGATATATATACATATACATACATATATATATATATATGTATGTATATGTATATAAATTGATAGAAAATTTTTTAAAAAAAATTTTATATGTTGATGGACCTTTATTTTTTTTCATTTATTTATATGTGGTGCTGAGAATCTAACCCAGTACCTCACACATGCTAGGCAAGCACTCTACCACTAAGCCACAACCCCAGCCCCATGATAACAAACTTAAAAGTACATTCCTCCTCCTTAATCAACTTCCTATCAACGTAGAAAAAGAGAGTAGTTATGGCTGCAGACGCTCACAGAGTTATGATCTGAAATGGAGTTGTTGCTCTTAAGAGTGTAAATGTACATGTGTTGCTGATACAGAACATTTCAAAACACTTGATCTGTGGAGCATTTTTTCTGCATCACCCTTAAAGCTGCCGAAAATAAAAGCATGCAAATCTTGGCTATGTGGAGAGAACTGAGGAAAGCCATTAGAGGTGCCTCAGGTGGAGTCAGTGTGTGCTCATGCATCACCTTCCTCTACCTTGGTTTATACACTGTTTAATGGTGATCATATGGGGAAAGCTGTGATGTCTGTATCTGCACCTGTGTCTATATTCATATCTAAAAGTGGCATATCCATATGTATATTGCTGACATATACCTATCTATACAGTTGATATTCTTTTATGATTCAGAATAAATAACATTTTATAGGACAAAAAATGTATACAGCTATATTAAAAGAGTATGATAAGTCATAGTTTGTTCAACCCTTTGTGAGATATTGATACAGTAATGTATTAGGTAGGTACTTGGAACCAAGGGAACTGATGTATTGTGCCTTTCTAAACGGAAGCATTGCTTAAAGATGAGTACCTAATAACTTTTAGGGAGTGTGGAATTCACTGCAAAATTGTCTAATTTACTCAAATCTGGTTTTACATGATGTGATGGTTGAAAAGTACTTAAGGGAAGTTATGAAGCAGATACATAAAAATATTTAGGACTGGCTCAATTATATATAGATCTTTTGTTTCAGATATTGAAAGAGAAGATATAGAAAATATTTCACTACACATAAAAGACATGCAGGCAGTGAGCAAAATATGCTCAGCATCAGCTGATTTTTAGTCTGGGAACATATGTACATTTTATGGTGCCCAAACTTAGGGTCTCAGGGGGAATAGTTGTGTTTGGACACATGAAGTATTCAGAGTTGTTTAGCTGAGTTCTGCCTCTGCTTTGCTTTGTGACCTTGGGTAAACCATTCAGGATTCCTAAGCCTCAACTTCCCTATCCTAAACAAAACAGCAAGACCAAGCATGGTCCACCAGCCACCAGCCATATTATCCTAAAGATGCCTGATGATGGGGATAAAATTTAATCTCTTCTTTGGGGAACCTGTATGATTGTGCTCCTTGTACCATGGCAACATTTCTATTTATAATCCAAAAAGAGAACACATCATCCTCAAATCCTGAATATAGAAAACTTTAGGAAATAGTCCTGTTTCATAGTTTACCCCCATTAGAATGAGTCAGTTTAGGAATCAGCATTGTGATTTCTATATACTGAGATTTCTGGACCAATGGAGAGCTGTGTCTGGCTACTGTGACTTAGCACAATATTTTTGAGGTTTATCCAGGTTGTAGCATGTATCAGTACTTTATTCCTCTTTATTGCCAAGTAATATTCCATTATATGCATTATACATAGATATCCATTCATTAGCTGATATATATTTTGTGCTGTTTTCATCTTTGGGCAATTATGAATAATGTTACTATGAACATTTGTGTACCCTCCCTCTATTTTACTTATAATATATTCTATTTCTCCATCCTTATATTTTTTTAGGGATTCAGATTTGTAAATACAAAGTTCCCCTGGTTAAAGTGTATCATTTAATATTTTTTAGTATATTTACAGAGTTTTGCCCCATCACCCTTGTCTAATTTTAGAACATTTTAATCATCCCCAAAAGAAACTTAGAACTCATTAATGGTCACTTTCCATTCTTCCCTTTTGCCTACTCCAGCCCTAGGCAAATATTAATCCTCACTTCAACCCTACAGATTTGGCTATTCTGAACTTTCATATAAATGAAATCATACACACAATATGTGCCTTTAGATCTGATGTACAACTAGTTGTGGTCCGTCCCCCCACCCCACCCCGCCAAGGCTCATAAGTCAGGCAAAGTGTTTTTTCCTTTTCTTCTTCCTTTTTCTTTTTCTATAATTTTAATCAGTTGATGTGGCACAATAACTTAATATACTTGCTTCTCTGATACCCCCACTCCTTTCACCCAATCTGTATCTTCCCTTTCCTGCCCTCTGTAAACAAGCTATTCAATGAGAATGGAAAAGAATAGACCACTTCTACTGCCCAGTCCTTCCCCTTGGCCCTGCAGAGCAGGGTCTCAGGTACTTTGCAGAGCCTGTTAGGGGATTTCCCTCTTTTCTTCTGGAAATCTTTCTCATGGACCTTTTTTCTTCCTCCTCTAATTGGATTGATATCCTCAAGTCTACTCTACAGCTTTCCTACTGGAACATTCCTGCAAGGTGCCTTGGAGTTCAAGCCCCTATTTCCTGGATCCCACATATTGCTATTTCTCAGTTCATTGCTGTATAGTTGAAGCTGTGGTAGGGCACCCAGGGCCCCAACTATTTTGTATAACATAGAGGTGTTCAACTGACTTTTGTTCATCCCACCTCCAATCCTTGAGCCTCCTGGGGTGCCCTCTGCAGATCAGCTCACTTTTCATTGGTGTCCTGTGTTCTGTTTTCAATTCCTATGTATGCATGCAGATGATTCCTCTTTAGTATTCTTTGCCCTAAAGCGTTTGTACTTTCCTTATAAAAATTATGAAAGCAGTAATGAGCTATCTATGGCTCATTAATGGATAGATGTGACTAAGCCTAAGAGGTGCTGAAAGCATCCTTGTGCCCAAAGGATGCTTAAGGGCACAAGGCCTAGGAATGAGGAAACAAGTTCAGTCAGGTCACCTGACATTCTCTGGGTCCCACAACTAATAGGTGAGAGAGTCTCAAGGAGAACCACAAGGTCCTGACTCTCAATTCAGCGAAACTTGATCCTGATCACCGCCTCCCAAGTTGCCCATTGGCCTTTGCTGTGCCCCTCCTATTCTCCACAGCTGGGATGCTGGCCTGCTTGGCAAGACCTCAGGGAGGAACCCTGCAACCTCTATAGGAGGAAATTCTAGTTTCTAGTGAGCCACGTTTTTTAAAAATATAATACCATCAACCTCTCTTGGTCAGGGATCTTTTTTTTATACTGTGTTTCTTTAGTAGGGATGTACAGTGATCTCTGCTATAATTAGTTTTGATGACTATCAAGTCTTACCTCACTTTCTATTTCTTGACTAAAAGTGAAGTAAATAATATCCACCACTCATGTCTGTGAAGATTAAATACAGTAACAATGAGATGCCTGGTATAAAATTTGGCACCCTATAAATGCCAAGATCCGTGCTTTATTCTTCTTTAAACTAAAGCTGTAATATGAAATATTGCACTGATATAAGGCATGAACATGATATATCTAGTGGCATTATTAGCTTAATATAGAAAATGTTATGGAATTCCTTTGAATAAACTTTGACTTATAGACATTTTGTAAGCTTTTAAGTAAAGTTCACCTTTAAGAATCTGTATTCTTTATGTGGAGTGAATGTCAATAAGGTTTCTTACTGGATATGCTTGTTTTTTCCCCAAACCCCTGCACTGAGTCAGACCTGCACTGCCATGTTTATTATGATATTTAGCAGCAGCATGAATTGCTACAGTAGCCAAACATCTCTGTATGACATTTGTTCTTCCAAGAAAATTCATGTTTAGGAAAATTGGGTTTAAATTTGTTAACTCTTCTTTGTTCTTAAGTATTTTGTTCTTGGTTTTTTTTTCTAATTCTTTGGTAGTTTTATCCCTTTTATGACATATTCTTAAGTAAATGACACTGTACCCAATTTGAGGATCCATGAAAGTGAAAATAACTATAGACATAATTTTGCAGGAAGGAAACTGAGGCCAGAGATGGAGCCAGCATTTTGCATGAAGTCCCATTACTAATTTGCAATCCAGTGCTCCTGAACTCCAGTCTTACTACTCCATCTTAACTGTATCCTATTGAGTTAACTGTTCATCCTATAGACTTCATTTGTTCCAATCTATTATTCTTGCAGATCTACACTATTTGAACTTCTGGCTTCAAGATACACTTAGATTATTTTTAAAATGTCCTTATTGGTGCAGATTGATAATACAGAATAGTGGGTTTCAGCATGCCACATTCGTATGTGCACATAACAGATAAGTTTTGCTCCCTAGTACATCCCCTTCTCTCTCCTGCTCCCATCCCCTGATACCTTTCCTTTATCCTCATGATCTCCCTTCTATTTTCATGAGATGTCCTTTCTTTTCTTTTTTTCTTTCTAGCTTCTACATATGAGAGAAAACATATGATTTTTTACTTTGTTGGTCTTTTTTTTTTTTTTTTTTTGGTACTGGGGATTGAACTCAGGGGCACTCAACCACTGAGCCACATCCCCAGCCCTAGTTTGTGTTTTATGTAGAGACAGGGTCTCACTGAGGTGCTTAGCGCCTCGCTGTTGCTGAGGCTGGCTTTGAACTCATGATTCTCCTGTCTCAGCCTCCCTAAGTGCTGGGATTACAGGCTTGAGCCACCGCGCCCGGCTTTGTTGGTCTATCTTATTTCACTTAACAGTGATCTCCAGTTCCATCCATTTTCCTGCAAATGACATAATCTCATTCTTCTTTATGGATGAATAAAACTCCATAGTGTATAATTACCACACATTCTTTATTCATTTCGATTATTATGTGAGCATTTCACTTTAAAATAAAAATTATTTATTTAAAAAAACTAAATTTATCATAAGCTCTAAATCATTTATTTTCCTTTCTTAGCTTTGTATTTTGAAAAATCCCAAACCTGCAGAAAAGTTGAAAGAACAGTAAACACCTGAGTAAACCTTCACCTAGATTAGTCCAATGTTGTTTTGCCACATCTACTCATTTAACATATGAAGTGTGTGTGTGGAAGGGTATGTGAGATAAAGAGAGAGAGAGAGAACAGCTAGAAGTTGCAGACATCATGACACTACTGTAATGTTTAGCATGCATTTCCTAACAACAAGCACATTGTTTTGTAGAACCACAATACAAGGCACATGTCACTTAACAATGGGGCTATGTTCTGATAAATGCATTGTTGGGAATTTTATCATTAAGGGAATATCATAAAGTGTACTGGCACAGACTATGACAGCTATGATGTCACTAGGCAACATAATCTTATGGGGCCACTGTCATACATAGTTCTTTTTTGAAAGAATGTGAAATGCACAGCTGTATTTAAAGCTAAGGAATTTAACATTAATATAATAATATTATCTAATAGCCAGTCTCTGAAAATTTTCCAGATGTCACAAGCTGTCCTTTAAAACTATGCATTGTAATTTACTAGTTCGTTATTAGCTAATTTATTAGCTGGCATTCTCTTTATCCTCACTCATCTTGCCCCCACCGTAATTTTTATTGTTACTACTATAAATTATGTATTTAAAAAGTCAGATGTGGTGTAATCCATTCATATAAGTATTATTTGTGTTGTTAAAAGTTTTGCACATTTAGGGGCTGGGGCTCAATGGTAGAGCACTTGCCTAGTATGTGTCAGGCACTGGGTTCAATTCTCAGCACCGCATATAAATAAATAAAATAAAGTCCATTGACAACTAAAAACATTTTTTTAAAAAATTAAAAAAATATTTTGCACATGTAGCCAGCCCTTTCAGGATAGCTTCTGCAAATTTTGATATGATTCTCTCAGAATTTGAAAAAGTCTTGCTCTATGATATAAGGAAGGGATATGGTGTTTATTCTATTATCTGTGTCATTCACAAAAGTTTTTTCAACAGATTGGATTTTCTCTAAATTTTTAAGAAAAATTACTGTTATTCCTTCCCAATATTCTACTGCCTCAGATATATCCCTTTTTTTGAAAGCTCTTAATAATTTCTGCATCAAGTGTACCCAACCATTCTGGTCTTCTAGGTCTGATGGGCTTCCTGGTCTTCTAGGACTGATGGACTTCCTGTGACATGGGATTTTGTTTTAAAATGAAATGAGTTTGTTACCCCATGTGTGTCAAACCTTTCCTTTTAAAGTAAAAAGTACCTCTAGCAATCACAGTTTTCAAAATTCTGCTACATACACTTAAATTTAAAAACTCTTCATAGTACACAACTGCATATAATGTACTTAAATTTATGGTTGTGACAAACCAAATAAAATACAGAACAAAATGATTAAATAAAAAGAAAATTAAAGGGAAATTTTAAAAATCAGAAAGAAAATAAGATTGGCTATTGGCTGCCTCTGTAAGTTCTAAACAGATCTTTATCCAGAGCATATTTATGGTATGTTATGGTTAATAATCAAACTGATGAATGGATTACCATAGGTCTTATTATAGCTTTGGCAGAGGTTTTCCATTTTACCTTATTCATACTTACACCAAGCCTGCAGTGCAGGCAGGATAAGTTCCCATTCCTACTGCTGAGAAACTGATTCAGAGAGATTCAGTGCCACCTAAGACATTAAAAATTAAAGGCAAGAGCTGAGACCAGCACTACCTAAGACATTAGAAATTAAAGACAAGATGTTTTCTATCTTGCTGTTTATATTACAATATAATACAACAAATAATAAATAAATGGATAAATGTGTGGGAGTACATGCACATGCATGCACTTACACACACACACACACACACACACACACACACACACACACACACACACACCAGAGCCTAAACAAAAGTGAGGAGTTCAGAATCTCTGAATCATGCTTTTAAGAACATTTTTAGGGTAAGAGAAATATTCTACAAATATAACTGGAATAAACTAGAATGTGAATTCCATAAGGGCAGAGATTTGTGTCCATTTTGTTCTCCAATGCTTCAATAAAATCTTTTGATTAAATGAGTGTCTGTGAAAATGAATCTTTATAGCTGACTAAAAGTAGTATCTTAACATGAGAAGTTTTTAAAATTTTTGATTGGTATTTATTATAAAAGTAACATATGCTTATAGTAACAAACTCAAACAAAACAGAAGTGTCTAAACTAAGAAGAGAACATCTGCCTCTTGCTCCTGCTCATATCCCTGGAGATAATTGCTGGCAATGGTTTGATATGCCTTCATCTGCATGTTTTTGGTTTTTTTTTCTTGAGAGCGCATTCATCTTTTAAAGTCAGTGTATTGGTTTTTCTTTTTAATAAATGCACATTTTTTATTCTGTGTGCTATTGTTTGTAGATAGGTATTTATTCTATTTCATTTTTTTCTCTTACAATGATGCAATTAACGTATGTAAGAATGTGGGTATTTAAGCTAGTATTTCCATACATAGATAAGAATTCTTCAAAGATATGTACATTTAGACTTAAAAAATAGTCTGACAATATTTCCTCCTAAACATTACACCTATCTCCACTGACTCCAAGTTTGCCAACCCTGCCTGTTTCTCCATATCCTCATAAGCACTGAGTGTGTCACTCTTTGTTAATTTTATAGGAAAAATAGCTCTTCTCTTTACTTAGGTTTCCTAATTGGTAGTAAAATTAACTGCCTCTATAGATGATTAACAGTGTATTTATTCTATAAATTATTGATGCAAGCAATTTCCCACTTTTCTAATGGATTATTTTCTTTGAATTGAGACTTCACATACTAGATAGTAGCTCCTTGTTGGTTAGATGTATTTCAAAGTTTTTCAGTCTGTCATTTATCTTTTAACATGTTTATAGTACATTTGACTGTACTGGGGCTTAAAATATTTGCATTATTAAATCTGTCAATCTTTTACTTCTTGGAGTTGAATCTTCCCTACATCAAACTGTATCAAAAACTCAAGTTTTATCTTTTAGAACATTCTTAGATTAATTTTTGTTTGGCAATTTATTTTTGTTTAGAATTTATTTTGCCTATCTTTTAAGGTAAAAATCCAAGTTGATTTATCTTTAATAAATAACCATAGTTTTAACTTAAATAATTTAAACAAATCCACATCATTTTCAATTTTTAAAATGTCACCTTTATACTTATAAATTCACATCTCTTCACAGGTCTTTTTCTGTACTTGTAATAGGGCTCCCCTTATATATATTTGTCTTCCCTGTGCCAGTACCACACTATTCTAATTATTGTAAGTTTATAGTGTATTTTGATATCAAGTGGAGCAAGACCAGAACAAAACATTTTTTGTATATTTTTATTTTTCTTTCTTTTTATGTTGCCCTTTCCCAACCTACTTGCAGTCTCTCTGGCTTGCTGTGGCTATACTGATTTCTGTGTTTATCTTGGCTCTTCCAGATCTCATACTTTACATTCTTATGCACTGTAGCCATTATCGTCTTTCAGGCTAGATCCCACTTGGTAAGAATTGGTAAGCTGTCATTAAAATTTTAGGAGAGTTTGAATCTCATCTATGCATGCCAAATGAAGTCAATTTTGAATAACAAAGGACAAATTGAGGAAATTTGATAATTTCCATCTCATCTGGATAAAAAATAAAACAATCCCATAACTTCATCTCACCTCAATGTCCAAAAATTTCTCATTTCTACTTATCCACTTGACCAGCCAATATTCTATCAATGCTGGAGGGGGAAAAAAACCCGCAATGGACTATATGACAGCTTCTCCATTCATTTTAACTTTTTAAATGAATTAGGTAGGATAGTAATAAAATTAATCATTTTGGCCTTGTAAAACCAGTGATATGTTCATGGAGAATAAAAATTAATTTTCCAATATGTAGTAGTATCAACTTTCTTTTTTCTTTTTCTCTTTTGTAACACTGGGGATTGAACCCAGGGCTTTGCACATGCTAAGCAAATGCTCTGACACTGAACTGCATTCCTAGTCCTATATCATCAGTTTTCTTAATGAGAAAAATAAGAGATAAAATATATTTGCAACCCCCTTTAAACAGTCCATAGTGTTTCTGTGCATTGTATCATTCAACAGATCCTTCAAAATGGGATCCGGTGTGACCTAAGCATAAATGGATGTGTGCCTGGGTATTGATATCTTCAGTGAACTGAATCTTTGGGACATTGAATGCTAATTAAAGTTAAACTTAATTATGAAATGTTAGAAGGCAATACTATTTTATTATATTTCCAAACTGAAACAATTTTGATTTATAAATTTCACTAACATAATATGATGGCTTTTGCTGTGATTTTTCCCTTTTTCATATAATGCTTTAGTTATAACATAGAATGTGTCACCCTTTTCAATCCTATATTGAAAAATAATTATTGACTGTTGGCTCCTTTTACATTGGGGTTGGATGTGGCCTTCAGGCTCCCCTGCTGTTGAACATAACAAACAAGCTGACCATGAGATTCCAGATGTTTCTATTTCTTTTTGTTTAAGACTATTGGACCTCCCAGGAACAAATGTTAGCATGGTTGAATGGTAGACCCTGTCACCTTTGTGTTGGGAACAAAGATTTGATCCTGTAGCATTGCCAAAAAATTTGAACTTGGGTCTCTTGGAGCAAGTAGGTCTCGCAGACTCAAAGCATTAACTTGCACTGCCAGTGATATCAGTAAGAAATGGAGCTGTCTAAATTGCAACATTACATTTAGAAAGCAAATCCTAACTTGAAAGACAGCTGTACTCATTTGATGTTGTAAACAAGCGACATGCATTTTTACAATGAGCTCTGACTGATGAACTCGCAGGGAGCATTTTAGTTGTGATTTTAAAAATTGGTTGGGGACAAGAAGGAGGATATAGGGAGATTGGAGTAGAAAATTGATGGCACCTAATTGGGTTAAAGAGGCCTCATAATAGAGACTCTGTCGGGAGACTAAAAGGAGGACTGGTAGAGAGAGTTGTCAGGTGTTTGGTTTGATGAAGCTCATTGTTTCCCTCATTTACTCTGCTCTCATTCCAAATGTGCATTTGGAGCTCAGTCAGCAAAGCCTGGTTTTAAAATGAGAATGCCTACTTAAAAACCCATTGACAGAACCTGAACTTTTGAAAAACAATCCTTTTACAAACTCATCACATTTTAGTGGTATGTGAGCCTTGAGGTCAATGCCATGGAATGAATTAATCTTGAGTTCGTACTGTGGCTTACATCAGAGCTTAATGCAGTTGTTTTAGATTGATGACTTATTAATCCATGGTTGTTTTCATAATTTTAATAATTTTTAGTCATGAAACAAACAGTCCTTTCTAACAAGCCCTTTAGACTTCTACTTAACATCCCACTAAAACCACACTGAGGCAATTAGTGACAGAAATTGAAGAATTATGACTGTTCCATACAGTGGTAGTTTGGAATTTGGGATTTTGAGGGAGAAAAGTGGGTTGCTTGGCTACTTTTTAGTTGCAACTAGACAGACAAGAATAATAATTAATTATGCTAATTTTAAAAGCCAGTTCATAAGTTGAATTAACCTGGTCAGGAAAATAAATTTCCAGAGTGCTTTTGCATGGTAAAGCATACACTAAACTATGGGAAAGGGCAGAAAGAAAGAAATAAAATACTCCATTTCAAGATTATGTCAGACCAAAGGCAAGTTTTTCATAGTGTGAAACTGTGGTGATTTTGATTTTCTGGCACAAGATGGACAGAAGAACTGATATCCTGTGCCTCCTCCAGCCTGCCTGCTCACTATTAAAGTTGAGTTTTCACTGGGCTGAAAACTGCTTGTACATTGGCCATTTAACTTGCCAGCATTCTGGTCTCCTGTGGAAAATGTGGATCTCCAGCCACATAATGTCTTTCCATTAGCGATAGCGGCTCTCCAAAATAGGGCTGTGGTTTAAACACAAATGGGCAGTGTGGGCCAAAATGAATGCAATTTTGAGTCTACTATCTTTAAAAGGTGGATCTGGAGGCAATTTAGTGAGTGTAAATTACAATTGACTTTGGAAGAAATAACTCATACACTTGAACCTCCTCAGATGTGCAGCCAATAGGGGGTAGCCAGGCTAACATGAAATTTTACACATCCATCAGCTAAAGAAGAGATCCAAATGTAAAAATCTAGCTATCATATGGATTCGTAACACCCCCTGGAGGACTTGAAGCCCACAAATCAATGAATGGTTTATGCTGAGCCAAAAATGTACTTTCACAGTGCTTCTCATTTTCCTTAACTGTTTCAGAACACCATATGTGAGAGACATAGCAGCCTGGGAATTGCTCCTGCAGAAAGCACTCCTCAGCAGCCAGAGTACCAAAGGCACGTCATTGATCAGTCCCTTCACATGGACCAAAAGTGGTATTTCCTTACCTTAAGCCAGAGAGACATTTTCTGCTATACAGGTGTATTGGTCTGAGGTAGTCCAGAATGTATCAGACATGGTGACTGCTACTGACTCTCTTCACTGTTGTTACTAATCAGTAGTGGATTAAAACAATCTGATTCTGGTTATTGTCTTGCTGTCTTTGTGTGTGTGTGTGTGTGTGTGTGTGTGTGTGAGAGAGAGAGAGAGACAGAGAGAGAGAGAGAGAGAGAGAGAGAGGCGAGCTCTCTTAATCTTCACTCGATGTCTGCAGTACACTCACAGGGCTTGTTTTCTGTCTGTGTGTTCTCTACTTAAGGTTGTTGAACAGAAATATATTTAATGTTAGCTCTGCATATGGGTAAAAAAGACTTTTGTGAGCAGTTAAAATTTTAAAGTGTTAATAACTAAATTACAAAGAGCAACTAAGTGAATAAGATTCAGACCTTTTCTTTTGGGACTGTGCTGCTATCTCAGGTAATTTTACGGTCTTTGAAAAAGATTTCTGATGTTTGTGTTTCTTTTTTTTTTATTTTTCTCAAAAGTTGCATTTTAATACATGTTATCAAACATAACAGAAAAAAACAAATTTTCAGAAGCTGTACACACTGTTCACTGAAAACATTTGTTGAGGCAAATAGAAAAAAAATTGTTACAATCATAATTTTTCTAACTTTGCACAAAATTATAAGCAGATTACATTCTTCATATTAAACAC
>PVHX01021678.1:0-29221 GCA_004024805.1 Geosciurus inauris
TAGCAAGTGCCTTTTAACCTTTGACCATTCCTTATTTTTCCCTTTTTTACTTTTCCGATTTAGACACAGATATGATACCTGGAGGTAGAACAGTCATCTTGTGCCCAGAAAGTGATTAGCATGTAGATGACTGGGCAGAAAGTGACTAATAGAATCATAAAAATACAGCTTACTATCTACCTCTGGATTGTTTATTCTTTGAGAAAAATAAAACACCTCCAGGGTTACGTAATTCTTCACTAACATCACTTTCTTCAGACAGACTCATTTGGAATTGATTCTTCAAATATTATCTCTGATATTAAAATCAAGCTTTCATTAATGTCAGGCATATGAATGCACACACGTATACAATCCCAGACTTACAAGGGTTTGACTTACAAATGATTTTTTAAAAATTTTACAATGGTGTGAAAGTGGTGTGCATTCAGTAGAAATTATAAGCTTTGAATTTGGTTCTTTCCAGGCTAACTGTATGTAGGGAGACTCCTCTCCTGGTTTTGCGAGTGGAAGTGAGCCTTGGTTCCCAGTCAGGAATGTGACCATGAGGGTAAGCAGCTGATGCTCTACAGGGTACTAAGTTGCTGAACTTTGATAGTCAATAGGTAAGGTGTGTTAACTGCATATTCAACTTACTATATTTTCAACCTATATTCAGTTTGCAGGGATGTAATTCATCATAAGCTGAGGAACATTTGTATAATCATTCGTAAATAGCTGAATGTGTAGCTATATGCATATTTCTCAGGTTAGAAATTTTAGTTGTCAATGGAATGAAAGCAGGAATAATAGGACTCAAGCAAAAGCATCGTGTTTGTATAATCAAATTTCAGGGAATATGTTTCTTTGAAAAGGGAAAAAGAAACAGAAAATAATATGGTATACTAGATCTTTTTTTCAAAGAAAGCAAAATAAATCGTAATCTAATGTTAGGAAGACTTGTCAGGAGGTATATAGATCTATATGACAAGTTTCTTCTTGTCATATAGATCAACATCAAAAGGAACATCAAAAGGCCTCATATCTTTGTGTAACTTCTCAACCCCTTCCTCTTTATAAATTCAAATAAAATCAACATTTGTTTGAATCATTGATATCTATGTAAGACATTATACTAGCTCCTAGAGGAATAAAGGATAGCTGAGACTCAATGCACTCATATTACTTACAGTCTATGCTAAAATTATAAGTAAAGCAGAAATGTCATTTGGTAAGGTATTTGAGCACAAGATTCATATATGATTATTTAAGATTTTCACAAATCTAATGTGTGGCTTGCACTTAACAATTGATTATTATTAATTATTTATATATAACATAATAAAGTTTAAAACAAACTGTTTCAGGAAAGCAGAATAGGGAGCAATTCATTTTGCCTGATGGATCAAGGATCACTGATATTTAAATTGTTTGGAAGAATATGATATTGACAATTTGAGACCTTCTTGCTGGGAATGTGGAACATTTTTGAAGGGCTTTTCAGACACGAGTAAAGTGACAAAGGTATTCAAAAATGAATGATGTATTCTAAGACTGCCAAATAATCCACTGGGATTAAGGATCAAGATAAACTGGGACATGAGAATTTAATGATTGACTGAAACTATTTCATATAAGATTGTGATTCCTCTGCAAAGAGGATGGGTGTTATTCTCTAAGCATGGGGAATTATTAACATTTTTTTAAATAGAGGAGTGTCTTCATCCTGCTTGGTCTTTGAAACACGATCTTGAGCATTAGGCTGTGTGGGGACTGATCATCTAGGAGACCTCAGAAATGGTCTAGACAAAAGCTGTTGAGGGCTTGGTTTAAGGTTTTATTGTTAAAATAATGAACAAAATGTGAAAATACTAAACAACAAGGCTTCAGAGCCTACTATGCTGATAAATGATTGGTTGGTGGTGAGAATGGAAGGGTGTATTTGAAGAAAGGATTGAGGCACTTAACCTGCATTGCCAGAAAGATAAAAAATGAAGACACTGCAAATTTAAAGAATGCAAGAGGAGTTTGTAAAATGCAGAAGAGAAAATTCTGAGTTCAGTGTTAGCCATGTGGTTTCTGAAGTGCCAGCAGTATATCTGTATATTAATGCTTGGTAGAGAGCTTTGCTCTACTTTGCTTGTTTTAGGAATTCCAGATTGGATGAAATTATTAATAATGCCTATATTTTTGCAAGATAAAATTTCTAATAATAACCATATGATGTTGTCGCAATAATACCTTGCATTTACATAATAATTATAAACATTTTTAAACTCATGTTTCCACTTAATTTTCACAAAACTTTTGTCAAATCACTGGGGAAAGAGTAATTTCTCCAGGTTTTTAGAGGAGTTAACAAAAAGTGAGAGAAATAAAATTATTTATGTAAGGACAAATAACTAAGTATATGGTGAAGCTGCACTATAGCATTAGTTTTTGGAATCCTACTTCAGAGATCTTTTTAATTTATTATGTGACATTATGAACAAAAAGACAAGCAAAAAATTTACAAACTCATTTTGGTAATAGCAATAATATATCATAAAATATACAAAGTAATTTTGTTTGTTTTAATGTGTAAATGTGTGAGATTACATGTATCAAATACATGTTTGCATATACATGTGTAAGTACATAAAACAGATATATATTTATATATTTCTTCATTTACTTCAACCAAAATAAGACATTGTCAGAGACTGAGTGCAAGACAGAAATTAAAATTAATCTGCTTAAAATTGATATAGATATTAAGAGATTTATAATAATGTAAAACAATGTCAATCTTTCCACATCTTTTAAGTTTTAAAAATATATACTTTTATTTACTTCATTAATGTTATTTAAAATTAATTATGTATTAGTCAATTTTTCATCACTATAACCAAAAGACCTGGCATAACATGGAGGAGGAAAGATTTATTTTGCTCATGGTTTCAGAGTTTTAAGTTCATGGTTGGCTGGTTCCATCTGCTTTTGGCCTGAGGTGAGGCAGAACATCATGGAGTAAGGGAATGGTGGAAGAAAACTGATCAGCTCATGGTATTCAGGAAGCAGAGAGAATGAGGAGGTGCGAAGGGAGGGACTGGGACAAAATATACCCTTCCAGGGCACATCCCCAGTGACCTACTTCCTCCAACTAGACTTACCTCCTACAGTTGCCACCACCTCCCAATTATCTATTCAAATTATTGATCATCAAACATATTAATCTACTCATACAGTTAGAGTCCACATGATATAATTATATCCTAAAAGCTCCACATGAGTCTTTGGGTGAACATTCTAGATCCAAACCCATAACAAATTGATAATATTTTTATTTTTTGAGTTTTTATTTCAAGTACAGGGAATATCAAAAGTAAAAGCTCAAAGATATTCTCAATTTTGAAGCATGTAAAGAAGTCCCTAGCTGAGCAGGCTCAGTGGCACACGCCTGTAATCTCAGCACTTTGGGAGGCTGAGACAGAAGAATTATGAGTTTAAAGGCAGCCTCAGCAACAGTGAGGTGCTAAAGCAGCTCAGTGAGACTCTGTCTCTACATAAAACACAAAATAGGGCTGAGAATGTGGCTCAGTGGTCATGTACCCCTGAGTTCAATCTCCGGTACCAAAAAAAAAGTAGTTCCTCATACCAAAATATATCAGAACTATTACTCCAAACTATTAAGTAATTTGTATGTACTGATTGCTTTTAACACTAATGAGACATTAGAGCATGAGCTATGGGCATATGAGTCACCAGTGTGCAAACCCCATCACCACCACCGACAAAATCTAACTATGTTATTTAACTCAATTTTATCATCACTACAATGTGATGAGATATCTGTAATGAATCTAAGAGCTATGCCGTGTTGTACCAAGAGCGGAGTAGTGGAATTAGTTCAAATGTAAACAATAACAGGGTGCACAATGTGTAGAGAATATCAGTAACCAAACTTACTAAAAGTCATATTGCTCTTTCTTCTCATATGCTAGCAATTCTAAATAATGTCAGTGATAAAATACTCATTTACCAAAACAGCTTTTTTTGGACCAAGTTCTAAGCAATGGTTCACATCCAGAGTGTACAGATTAAGCTGTTCCAGTCATCCAGACAATTGTGTAGCGCTTGGGCTTGCTGAAGAGCCCTCCTGGCTTGGATCAGTGGCTAAAGCCTATTTCAACTGCATCATAGGCTATCCTCTCCTCCTGCTCCTTTTCAATTCTCTTCTTGCCATACAGAAGTTTTCCCTGATAACACAGTTCCATAAACCTCATGCATGTAAAATTGTCTGAGAATTTGTTTCCAAAGACATCTATGTAACTCAAGTAACTACTCTATGATCATGCAATAGTGAGTTTCAACACAAGAAATTAAGTGCTAGCATGTCTGATTGCAGTACACTTGAGGCTACTTTGCTACTCCCTCATTATATAAACAAAATTCCTTAGTATCTCCAATTTATAACCATCATTTCCAGGAGGCGGGTCATCTGGATTTTCCCTCTGACCTAATGTTCAAATAAGAGTTTTGACACTTGATGATTAAGAGGACAATTGCAACCTATACTTGGAGTAAGTGGCCAGGAAAAAATTTGAATGGCATACTCCCTATAAACAAAAATTCTGAAATAGCCACAAAGAAAGAAAGAGATTGGAATCTTGCTTAGGGAGTAAACACTCATCCTCCACTTCGGCAACAGAGCACCTTTCCTTGATTTCCCTTTTTAAGCTGTTTTCTAAATCACAGCTGCCAGAACTGAGCTGATTCCCTAGAAAATACAAAAGACACTGTGTTCTTGTAAACCCTGACAGTCTCTCAAAGCATCAGGTAGGCCTTTGCAAGGCCTCAGGCGAATACCTGCTTTATTTACATTTGGTTAAAAACAAATCGTTTCCTAATGTTTAAGCAGAAAGGACTTGGGGTTTGTGCTTTCGCTTTCATAAAACCATAGAACCACTCCCTAACAGCTGACTCTCATTTTCATTTTCCTCATAGCATTTGTCATTATCTATTGTTCAGATTTATTGTTGATGTGTTTCTTTCTTTCTTCTCCTTTAACATAAGCTTTATGAGTGTTAAGTATTCCATTTCCTTTAAGCCACTAAACAGTCTATGGTACATAGTGTTCATTTAATGCTTTTGAATGAATGTACATCTATTTACAGTCTGAGAAACTGGTTTAACGTTTAGAACAAAAGCTTTGCTGTCTCATTTTTTTATCTGCATTTTTTTCTTAATTGTTTATTCTTTACCAGGCACTGTGCTAGATACCAGATTTGAGAGACAAATGAATAATTTCCATGTCCTGAGAACCTCAATAGTATATAGACCAGTATATTCTATAAGTCATATTTGTGCTAAATTATTAGAATTTATTTATGTAAAGTATGTATCAGTTACTAAAATTTCCACTGAAATTTATTAGAATTTTATTACTGAAATTTATTAGAATTTCAGTGGAAATTTTAGTAGCTGATATATACTTTACAGTAACACTTGATCATATGATAATGTTCATATAAACCTTATTCATAAAAGTGGAAAAGCAGAAAAAGCCTAGGAGAATGGGAAAAAAACACTGAAATAGTTTTACCATAAAATGTTACCTAGTAAGAAAGAAATGAACCACTGGTACATGAAAGATGGATGAATCTCAAAAATATTATTTAGAATGAAAAAAGCCAGACACAAAATATTACATATAGTATGATTCCATATGAGTGAAATTCTGGAAAAGGCTAAACTAATCTATGATGAAAATAGAATATAATTTCTGTGTAAGACTGGGCGAGAAGATTGACCATGACAGGACCTTAAGGGTCTCAGATTTGGGGTCAGGATATTTTAATAAGTCATTTTGTTATACTGGTGTAGGTTCTTATCAAAACTCATCAAGAGGAATACTTAAAATGTACATTTTAATGTAGGTAATTGTTATCTGAAATAAAAGCAAATATTGAGCTTAGGTAAATGATGTACATATTGACTAGGCGCAAAGTGCACTCATTTTGCAATTTATTTTGAACTGTATCAAGAAATAAGATGGACTGAGAGATGGTAGAAGAATGAATGGATGGATAGATAATGTACAATTATCTCAACTTGTTAATGCATTTGAATATTTCCATAATAAAATGTTAGAAAAAGCAAGGCTATTTTAAATCCTCTAATATTAAAATTCTTGCAAAAATTTTGCATCATGCATCCCTCCTCTGTGTCAGGCAGAATCAATCCAATGCTCCTTTCCACATCTAAGAGAGATAGGTAATTAGGATAGTAAGTAAAAGTATTTGGATCTTTCTCTCAGTATATATTTATTGTTTAAATACGTTACCTACATGATGTATCAATGTTGTTCTTTTATGAATTATTTATAAGACAGTCCTGCTGTGGCTATTTAATGATCTGCCCTGTATCTGAGTTAGTTATATTAATGTCTTTGTTACTGCTAGCCTATATACTTTGAGGCCAGGGTATATTTGTATTTATTTTTATATCTGTTTCCAATATTTAGCATTCTGATTTGCACACAATTGGTGCCCTAAATCCTATGATAAACAGAATTGAATTCTGGACCTTCTATCTACTTTTATGCTTTTAATTTTCAATTTTTTTCTTTCTTCACAAATATGTTTTTCTGTTCAGCCTTCCTAATCATCTATGATCCTTTATGAATATTAAAAAAAATAGATCTGGCACTGCTTTTGGTTAAAACAATAAGTTTTTTTCTTTTCGTCTAGAACACTTGATTGATTATTTGCAGATTACATATAATATGGTTCCATGTGAGAAATAATGGATGTTTGTGTCTGCTGTGAAAAAATGTTTTCATAAATTTTTCTTAACTAAATGTAAATTACTTTACCAACTACTTTCTGAACTATCTACCAGGCTTTATTTTAGATTGAACATTGGAATAGTGCCTCTTCTAATCCTGGTTATTATAAGATCTTGAGGACCTCATTACAGAGGCAGCCACTAAAGCATCCCAGGGTTGTTGATGAATGCACTTGAAGTCATCACTGAGATGACCTTCAGTCTCAGCAGGTGTGGGCTCATGAAATAATTTACAAGTGATTAAGTAATTCAAGTGTTTAAATGATCATGCTTATCATAGTGACAATAGGAAAGATCTTATAATCTATGATGACAAATCTAGGTAAAGTAAGAAAGGGTGGATGAAAGAAAATAGAACTTAATTCTGTATAGGATAAAATCCAGAAGGTATGTATGTTAATTATGTATACATTCCTCCCATTGAGGGTCATCAAATATCATAGAACATGGAATGTGTCCTTGAGAGGCATACTTCAGTGAGTAGAAAATAGTCATTTTGTGGAACAAGAAAAGACATCATGTTACTACAATTAGACCTTTCCGTTTGGCCCACCTACAAGTTTCACAGAAAACATCAACTTTTCATTAGTTGAATGTTTCAAGACATTTTCAGAACTTGTTTTCAAAATAGATGAAAGAAAACTCTTACTTCCTCAAGCTTTGTCTCTGAGGGATGGTCCAGGGAAAGACCATATCCATTGTAGAAAGTAGTCCAGAAACGAAGCAGCAGTTGTACCTACAACATCTGAGAGGTGGCACTATGAGTTTTTTTAAACATATGGTCACAAATAATAGTGAGAACTCAGCACATAAATAAATGATTTCAGTGAGTTTTTCCATTTATGCAAGTTCTAAATCTACCAATTTTTGTGAAAAGATACATTGATAATCTCATAAGCATCTGCATAGAGCCACTGCTCTAAGTCAATATTAATTTAGATTAATCAAATAAATTTAAATTAACATTTAAAGAACTTTAGGGCTAAGGTGTAGCTCAGTGGTAGAACACTTGCCTAACATGGGCAAAGTCCTTGGTCTGATCCATAGCACTTCAAAAATACATACATACATACATACTTGATTTGAAATATTACATTAAACATAATTCTTTTCTTATTTTGTATTAGTAAGTCAGTACAGCGCAGAGAATAAGAATGTCATCTCTGCCACCAAACTCCTTAATTCAAATTCCATCTGGGCACTAAATAGCTGTGTTAATTTGAGTTAATTTACCTTCCCATGTCTTACGCTCATCTACAAAGGACCCTATAACAATGATCATTATCTCAAGAGCCGGGCGTGGTGACGCAAACCTGTAATCCCAGCACTTTGGGAGTCTGAGACAGGAGAATCGCAAGTTCAAAGCCAGCCTCAGCAATGGTGAGGTGCTAAGCAACTCAGTGAGACCCTGTCTCTACATAAAACCCAAAATAGGGCTGGGGATGTGGCTCAGTGGTCAAGTGCCCCTGAGTTCAATCTCCAGTACCAAAAAAAAAAAAAAAAGAATGCAATTATGATCATTATCTCAAAGGATTCATGTGAAAATGTTAAATGTATACATTTACATGTGTATACATAATATTTTGTGTCTCTTTGTGTGTATATATGCATATGTGTGTACCCATATGTTAGAACAAAAGCCTGGCACATATACAATCACTTTCTATAATTATTTAGAAATATTATGGTGATGAGAAGAATATATATCCATCCAGAAAATACTGTATTTAACATTTTATACAAATACACTGTGATTCTGTTTAATATAATAAGGATTGCTCATAAACCTCTTATATTTAGTAGTTTTTAGCAGCTTGAAACAGTACACTATTTTTCAGGGTAACGATTTTAAAAATTAGCGATAAGATGATGGCAAAATTTAAATCACCAGGGCCAAACTTTCTTAGCAAGTTTAGATATACATGTCCATCTGCCTATTTGACACCTACACTTTAAGTATCTCAAATTTAGTACCTGAAACAGAACTTAGGATTCTATGCACCCCACAACTTTTTCTTTAGTATTCCTTATTTTTTTAAATGTTACCACCATCTATCTGGTTGGTCAATGATCAAATCTTAGACTCATTTGATTTTTTTTTACATCTCAAATCCAGTCAATCCACTGGCAAAATCCTGTTGGTATGACATTCAAAATACAGCATATAGCAGGCAGAATCTCGCAACTCATTAATCTCTGCCACTACTAAGCCAGTAGCATCCGGCTTGTGTACTAGATCCTGGACCCACTAGATTTCAGTCACTGTATTTCCTGCTTTCATGTGTGTCTCCCTTCAGTTTCCTCTCCACAAGTAGTTTGAGTGTGTTAAAACAAACAAACAAAAACAGAAAATGTCACCTTACTGATCAAAGCCCTCCAATGTTTTCCCATTGCACATAAAATAGAATCTTAATCTATGAAGCCTTATTGATATAAATGCAGGACCCTCTCTGAAGTCCTGGCCTCTGACTCCCTCTCCCTGGTTGCTGTTGTACCTTGATGCAGGTTGAGCCTGCTCCCACCTCCCTTTGCCTGTGTTCCTCACTCATTTTGATCACTTTATCCCCCTTATCTGAACACCTTACCCACTCTTTTCATTCAAGTCTCTATTTAAATGTCAACACAGGATCCTTCCTAACTATAAAATAATTCCTTTGTCATTTTCAATCCCCTTGCCTTATTTTAGTTATCTTCCTAACACATTATTATTAATGACATATTTAATATTTATTTGTTTATATAATATTTATCTCAGCACTAGAATATAAATTAAACTCTATGAGGCCAGGGACATTATATTTTATTTACCACAATGACCCCATGCCTAGTGAAGACTCTGGCCCATGACAGATGGCAAACAAATATTTGTGTGGTGAATAAATAGATGGTTGGTCAATTCCAGGGTCTTTAAGATCATCACACATTGAAAAGTGGTTTGTAAAAGTGTGGTGGTTACAGTGATTAACAATAAACTAAGTAAAACTTATGATTTGTAATTTCCACTAGTCAGGATTTATTTTCCTATACTTCTAAAATTATCTAACCATGAAGGATTAAACTGATTTGTGAACATAGATCCATAAGATGAAGTGATTTATTCCCTATATTTCACACTTTCTCCCTTGAGATTAACTGAAAAGTAATTAGTGAGAGAATTTCAATAGAGGGAAGTAGGAACTGTAAAAGGCTGGAGTTTTTAATTTTATATATTACTGAAGCAAACTTACATTAAATTTTAATATCAATTATTCCCCTGTGATAATTAATAAACTTTAGGTCTTGATATCTATAAATTTCTTTTTTCAGACTGTTTTAAGATCATTAGTAATATTTTGGTGGGCCATTAACTGTCAATATAATCATTCTTTTGAGTTTGATCAAGAAAATGTTTGAAAATATCTTTCTAGGTAGGATGTATAAATCCACAGGACACATAGCCCATGATGATCTGTTCCCTAAAAAGCCACATCGTGATAAGTGTGACGAGAACAAAAACCAAGCAAACCATACAAGCCTGTCCCTCGATTTCATGCACAATTTTTATGGTACATAAGAGCTCAGAGAGAGAGGGAGCTAATGCAATAGGATTGATGGGAGATTGGGAAAGTGTCATCACTCACTTATGATTTTATTCCCTTCCTCAGAAGGCAGAGAGAAAAATAAAGTTCGGTTCAATAAAGCAAAATCTGAGTGATGTCACCAGGAATGAAATGATTTCATGGAAATCATTACAAAATGTATGAAAGAATGACCCAAGGGAAATGAAAGACAGACAGATTGTTTTATTGGATCACATAAGGTACAGATAAATATTTTACACAAACATATTCTAATGGGAGATACAGAGTCTAATTTGAGATTTGCAATGCTTTCATCAATTCCTCAGCTATGTGATCTTGAGAAGTCATTTACCTCAAAGGTATTGAAAAATCAGAGCCTTGGGTCTTTAGAAAAGTAGCAATGGCCTTTGCAAATCTTTGTTTTCTCATTTTACATTTTAACGTTATTGAATAAATGTCCAAGAAGTTCAAAATATTGTGATGTGACCTTATGAAACTTGTTTGACAAGAGACTAGCAAAATAATCTTTAATAAGGCTGTAATTTCTTATGGCATTGTACTGGTGATGACTAGAATCTAATAGATGCTTTACAGCTCAATCAATTATTTTGGGAAATTAATACAGCGACATATGAGAAAAATACATATTGAACAGAAAAAAGCGAAGAAACAATACAACTCAAATGAGGGAATATATTTCCACAAAAGGTATCTTTTGGTTTTTTTCTTTTTATTTAATAGAAAAGGTTTTATTTTTAAAGGCCTTAAACAGTGATTAAAGGAATGAAAATTGATTATATTTTCCCAAGGAACTAATTCTAAATATCTACAGATAGTTTAAAAAAGGAAAAGACAAAAGCCTTGTCTCATACTAAGAAATGTTCTGAAGTGGCCTATCATTAATAATTAACTTAGAATCCTCTGTCAAAACATTAGTCACATGTTTGCTATTAACGTCAGTTTAATGGGTGCTTTCAAGTGGAAATCTCAGATTTCTGCCTTATATCGCATTCCAAGACAATGCTCTCAGAAAGAGGAGAGTAAGGGGGAAGAGTTAATAAGAAATATCTAATCATTCTTTAATTACCATGTAAAATAAATGACATTTATGAAGAAAATGTGAGAGAAAAAAACAGATTAAAATAGACCTATTGCTCATACAAGATAGATTTTTTTCTCTCTCTCTCTCTACTTCAAAGTCATCCTGGATCAGAGAGGCAAAGACTCACTTAAATAAATGAAGTGTTTACTCAAAATCGTAGAAAGTTATCAAAAATATGATGAGCACATGATTAATTTTATGTGTCCTTTTAATAATAGACATTAGAATTTAAAAAAAAAAACAAAAAGCAACCCTTCATTCCTCTCTCCTCATTTATTCATATCCATTCTTCTGCATCCTTTCTATCTCTTGAAAAGTAGGCTTAAATCAGTATGGTTATTTTTAACTATTTCAATACCAACACAGTTTGGTGGATATAGAGCGGTTTAAAGGAAAGGGCATAGAACTTGATGTTATGAGATTAAGTTTCAAATTGTGATTGTCTGATGTAAAATAAAAATTATTTTGGGCTTTTTAAAAATTCACTTTGCAATTTGAGTGTCAATTTAAATGATGACTGCACCACTTACGTGTACTTTTGAAAATATATTTAAGTTTTTTAATCTCAAATTCCTCATAGATAAAATAGAGAAAATTATATCCGTCTTAAAAAATTATTGTGCAGTAATAAATACAGAAATACCTATCATGTTGCCAGGGGCACGGGAAACATAGTAAATATTAATTAAATAGAAAATAAAAGTGTGTAACAGCATTAAAATGAATTCAAGTTATTGGAGTAGGGCCACTGGCTTTCTAACCTACCAGAAAATGTATAGGCATGAATATGGAATTCCTCCTAGTATCTTGACACTTCAAAATAGAAAAGGATTTAGGAAACTGAATAACAGGGAAAAAACAATTTTACTGTTTTTTTCCCCCCAAAGGAAAGACAATGGGTTTCATACATTATCAAATCATGAGCTTGATCCCTTTGAAGAGCAAAATCTTACAGTGGATTACATGAATGTTTTTTGAGCATTTACGAGAGGAAATGGTCATGACTGAGAGCCATTCAATGTCCATGGAGCCCACAACTTTCAAACTGATTGATCTCTGTATATTTCATACCTAACCAAGAAAATCAGTTATGAAGGGGTTGATTTTAGCCAAATATCTACAAAGTATTTAGTCACATATCTCAAGACTTTGATCTAGCAGATCAAATCAATGGTATGACCAGTGGGATTTCTAGTTCATTCTTGAATCATATCAAGAAAGTGCTAATGAATCTGTGTCTCCAGTTTATAGCAGATCTTTCTTTCTTATTCTAATATTCATATTTTATACCAGTGGCTTAGATAAAGGAATGGAAGATCTCACTGGCAAATCTATTCTACTCAAATCCTTTTGTGGTGCAAGATGGCACATGAATGACAAATAAATCATATCAGATTCATTGGCAGAAGCTGGAAGAGCATGAAATGACAGAAAGAAGATTCAAACTGAATTTGATAAATAAGTATAATTGCCCTCAAATAATTTCTTAAAATATAAGAGAAGTAAATGCAATATTTTCCATTGGAGTTTAAAATGTCATTTAAACCATTTGTATACATAAGAAAATACCTTTGATTACTTGTTGAATAAAAGAAGGTAAAATGATGATAGATTTTTAAATGGTAATTCTCCAAAGGTAAACAGATAACATGGATCCAGTTTGCTCATGAAAGATAAAAATTTTACTGAAAAAGTTTAATACCCTTCACCTGCACTTCTTATTCTGTTTCTACTCTACCCCAATTCCCCATTTCTCTTTACTGATATTAATTTTGATCACTTAGCCAACTGTGAGTGGATGTATACACTATAAAATAGCTGTATGTCCCTGTTAGAACTAGTAAGCCATCTTCAAGGAGGCACTTTAAAGTCGTTCAATTGTTCTGTTCTCCATCAAAATTTTACATAGAAGGGGGATTACACATGACCTATGACTATAAGTAAATATAAACATATTAAAATTAAGTTTATGTATATAAACTTTCTCATTCCACAGAAAGCACTGGGTAATTTATTGTCATCCAAATCTAGTAGATAGTATAACTTCTACTGTATTAATATTTCTACAAATTAATTTTTCCTCACTAGACATTTATAGATACCTAAAACTCATCCTTTCTGATTATATTACAGTGCTTTATAAGATAATGTTAACAATATTTCAAGTTTAACCAGCTTAAATTTCCCATTTTTGTCTGTTTCTAAAAAACACCATAATGAATATCCTTATAACTCTGCCTTCTTTGTGCACATGTATGACTGAGTGTCTAGGGTAGATTCTCCAAAGTGAAATGGCTGAATTATCACGAATCCACATTTTTCATTGAATACTCCCAGTCAAAATTGCCATCTCAAATAGTTTGTGTCTATTTAAAAATTCTTTCAGTAGTTATATTAGAGAATATTTCCTCCATACTCTTGACAGTACTTGATATGATCAAAATTTTTATTCATACCAACCTGGTATAAAACCATATTTTATTCTACCAAGAAAAAAACAAACTACTTATTAATATATTTATACATCTATGAATTCCCTACTCATATCTTTTGACTACTTCTAAAGATTTTTTATTTCTTGTTTCCTCATATCATGGTTTTATCTATTTAGAAAGTTTCAAACATGTTTTCTTCCAGGATAGTATTTAATTTTATTTTAATTATATTTTTATTTTCCTAACAAATATTATCAAGTATTGTCATTATGTCTTGTCTTTCTGGTGCATAGTTTTAATAGGCTTTCATGACATCATTGACATAAATCATTTTTTCCTAAATTTTCTTCTTAGCTTTCATAGTTTTGTATGTAGCGATGCATGTGTGAATATAAATGTGTATATGTATGTATTTTATAACTGTCTTTAGATGAAATATATTATCAAAATATGATTGCTATTTTACAGTGCTTAAAAGGTTCATCAAGGAAAAATAACTTATTTTGAGTTGACTTAGCAAGAGGAACTAATAATAATCATTGAAAGTTATAGCAAATCAAAGTTCAAATTTAAAGAATTTTTGGTGCTTTTTAGCAATAAGACATACTGTTCATCTCTAAAGACATTTAAGGAAATACCAAACAACCTCTGTCTAAATAATCAGGGAATTTATGGAAAGGATTTCTGTATTAGATAAAAAGCTGGATTTCCAATTCACAGAATGTCTGGTTCACTTGTCAAGAAAATATGCATAATATTTGGTTTCTTAGCTTTGGAAAACATAGTTAGCTAACTATAGCTAATCTTACATAATTATACATTCAACATGATCTATGTAGAAAAACTATCAAATATAGAGAAGTTGAGTAGAAGTATATAAGTAAACTTACCCGTGAGACTTAACCACTAGATTCATTTAAAGTTATATATAGGTACTTATATCAAATATAAATGTGTTTGCAGATATACACACAAGCATCCTTATGGATTTGGAATTATACTATAAATAGTCCTTTATAATGATGTATAATGCTGAAATATAAATTACAAATACCTTTCTATTACATTCAATATATAGCTACATTTAAAAGGATATAATTATATTTAGTTTAATAGTTGCATTGTAATTTAATGATGAAATGGGCAAATATTTCAGTTGTTTTTATTTTTTTCTTTTGTAATTAATGTGATAACTAACATACTTGTGCTTTTATCTTTGGGAACTCATCATTTCTTTTCCCTTATAGAAATATCGCAGACATAGAAATGTTAAGTAAAAATGTATACATGTTATAAATGCTTTTAATTCATAAGGCCAAAATCATTATTGATGCATTCAAAAAGTATTTATTGAGCAGTTGTGTCAAGAACTGTGCTTGTTACTGAAAATAAATGACAACACAAATACAGTCCTAGCTCTAACAGAGCTTAAATTTCATCTAGGGAAATGGTTATTAAGAATACAAATTTATAAAAATAATAGCATCAATTATGATATGCCACATGCCAGCACTAGTCTAAACACTTTACATATGTAAACTTTAAAAACATTTCATGACACCCTCATGATGTAGAGTATAATTATTCCCACTTTTACATACAAGGTAACTAAGTGACAATCAATAACTTACCCTTAAGTTGGAGAAACAAAATTCCAAATTTACTTTCAAAGTTCATGTCATAACCAGTAAACATACAGGAAATTATAAAGTCTTTGAAGGAAAATGCAAGCAGTTAAGGGAGCAGAATATAGAACTAACAATTTCAAATCGCTTAGTTAATTTTTAAAGGGGTTATGTGCCTTTTACGTATCGGAAACTCTATGTAGAAAAGCAGAAAAAAATTCTTTAAAGTGCCTTTAAAGAAACATAATCCAAGTGTTTATAATTGCGTAGTTCTACTTGACTCATAGAGCCGCAGTAGCTAAAACGTATTACCTACTCTATAACATCAAGCTGCCCAAATCCTTAATGATGCTTTATTGGCATTGATGGACTGTCTCAGTGCTTCATCAGATAGTTTTGCATGAGTAATTGTAGGTCACTACTTGTAATGCGGATGAATTTACATAGTGCACATTAATCAACAATCATTCTTGCTTTGAAACAGCGAAACAGATGGCAACAGCAATAGCACAAGTGACTGACTTTTGCCTCAACAATCTGGGTGGATGCTCAATCAAGAAAATTCATTTATTGTAGCGATGCTTCAATTCAGCTCCCATGTGCTATCTCTAAGAAGCAGTTCAAGAAATAAGACCTTCTGAAATGTCCACAAGATCTTTTACCCACAACTGCAACAGAAAAATTGTATCTTCTGTATTACATATTAAGTGCAAAATCCTTTAATAGGTTGTTGCCCATTGCACTAATTTTTCAACTGCTTTGAGGATGCAGATTGCAATTTTTGGTAATGCCATTTGTTTATGAGCTGAGTTTGGTAAACATCACTGCTGCACCTCCAGTTCACTTCTGAATATGAGTTTATTTTAAAGTTTCATATTTCTATACTCTCATAAACAATTATTTTTTAATTTAAGTTTAAAAATCATAACATTGGTCCAAGTGTGGTGGCACACCCCTCTAATCCCAGAAGCTCGGGAGGCTGAGAAAGGAGGATTGCGAGTTCAAAGCCAGCCTCGGCAAAAATGAGGCACTAAGCAACTCAGTGAGACCCAGACTTTAAATAAAAATACAAAATAGAACTGAGGATGTTGCTCATTTGTCAAGTGCCCGAGTTTAATACTCGGTACCAAAACAAAAAAGGATTATAGCATCGACTCCATTTAAAAAAATGTTTGCAGTTCCTGTCTCACTGCCTTATTTTCCCTAGAAAGTAATTGGAGTAAAATAAAACCTATTCTAGTTTAACGTTATACTTAGTAGTAAGCAGAGTGGGATGGGGGAGCAGAGTACCTAATTCCCTTAAGTGTATTTACTCCTTCAAATCAATGTTGACTTTCAGGGAAAAACAAGGGGTGTTTATATAAAAAGTCAGGAAACAATATAGCAGGATTGAATGATGCCAATTAACATAAAAGACGAGGGGGAAATACCACCACAGAAAAAGTTACCTCTGGATCCTCTACATGCAAAAGAATCAGAGTAATGACTGAATGAATCTTCAAGACTGATATAGCAAGGAAGATGTTTGATGCCTACAGATTCAAGCAACATTAAGTCAGTGAACATCTCAGAAACAGAGGTGCATTGCCACGCGAGGGAGACTTTCTTCCCTTAAGAGTAATTACTTTGTCTCAAATGTGCTACAAACTTTACAGAACTATAAAAAACTTTATAAACAGATTGGATGTAGTGGTTTCAGCATTGATATCCAAGTGTGTAGGTGAATAGACCAGATGGACTTGGTCCTTTCCAGTTACATAATTCCATGGTCATGGGAAAGCCCAAATTCCAATCTCGTCTTGGCATGTTTGGTTGATTTCTGACAGGAAAGCAGCTGGTGTTTGGGGTTGTGTAATCAAACTTCAATCACCAATTGTACTAATTGTAGTAAAATGTGAAGGAAAGCATTCTGGTTTTGTGATTTTCATCTATCCAGTTCCCCTCAATTTTATACACTTCACTTTGAATTGGGTTATAGAATGATTGTTTTAACTCCAGTCATTCAACACCATCAACAACGAAATCTGAAACTCGCACAGATGGGTAGAGAAGAACCTGAGGACCCACACACAGATTCATGATTCAGCAGCTACATCTTGGAGGAGGTCTCTAAGATCAAGAGAGAGAGTCTATTTTAACACAAAGGTAACATCCAAGAGCAAAGACCATCTGAGAACCTGACAATGTGAAATCCAGGCAAGCAAATAGCATTAGGTCAGTCTGTAGGAAAACAGTAGGGCTTTAAAGATGAAAGTGATACTTCATTATCTGAGCTTGGAGGAAGGGAGAAAAGCAAGACAAATTTATTCTTAGTAGGATCAAAGAATAAGTAAGGCACCAAGAGTAAGATTGGCAAAGGCAACCAGTCTCATATCCAGTTTCCGAAAGTCAGCTAGAAAGTCAGCAATGACGCTTTGGTGGAAGTAAAGTAAAAGCCCATTTTTCAGTGAGGGATTGTCAGGGCACAAAGAAGTTGTTTAGGCAGAGTTTCTTGAATTGCTTACTGTGTTTTTCTTGAATTTTTTAACTGGTCCTGGGAATTGGAACTGGCCCAAACTATGGAAAGTCTAGCTAAGAGAAAGATTAGAAACCTGGAGAACTTAGATGCACTCACTTGAAGAGTGGCAATGCTACTGAATAAGGTGAAGATGAGAAACTTTAAGCCAATGGAACAACTAAGTTTATGACTCCAGACTCAGCTGGGCCTGACAGACAAAAGAAATATGTAGTCATTTGAGTGCAGAGGATAAGCATAGTGCAGGACTAATTTGTTCAGCTTCTGTTCCAGCCTATCGCCCATCTTTGGCAGATAGAAATGCTTAATTGTTTATAGAAGTGGCCTCTGATTCAAGGATAGAGGCCTTCCTGAGCTCTTCTTCTCTGAAATATTTAAAAAGGGTGAACATCAACTCTAGGAACAGGGCAGTGTTTTTCTAAAAACCATATTCTTCCTCTTGAGCCTAATTATTTTTGAATCATTAAATTTCACAGATGGGGGTTCAGAAAAGTCAATCAAAGAACCATGACAATGACATGCCCCAGGTATGAAAGAAAAACATTCCCATTAAAACTAGTCATTTTGAAGATCTGCATGCAGATGGTTGCACCATGGAGTCACAATTTTCCATCCCATTTAATAAAAATCAAATAAATGTTAATAAAGACCTGTAGTCTATTTTTTTTTCTTCATGGAAATAGGAATAAAATCTTATTACGAATTATTCTAACACACCAGAATTTTCTTTCCAATTCGGTTTATTTTAAAATATAGTGCCATGTCTTGAAGGAAAGATGGAAATATACTGGAAATCTATTTGATATTTAATAAGATTTTCCTACTGGTCATGCATACTGTACAAACCAATAAATATATATGTTTAATAAGAAGTACACTAATATTGCCTGTGCATATAGTTATGATATTTACTTGTAGTGAAATAGTGCTGAATTGCCAAAACACATGATATGAACAATTGTTGACCATTGTTTCTTTTTCCAATCTAAGAGAATTTACTCATTTGATGCTCATTAAAACTATTTAAATTATTACTACCCTAAGTTATTTGAACCATTTGTATTAGTAAGAAAAGAGTTATGCAGGCTGTAGTAAATATTTCTTAACCAGAGTAGTTTCTTTCTTTAGAATAAATTATAAATTGTCTTGTAAAAATTAATATAATGTATGTATAACTATTCTTCTGTCTTTTAAATTAATTAGATCATTTGGAAAAATCAGAAAACTTTAAAGAAGTATTTGCATGAATACATTTCTATACTTTTTATAGTTTCAATATTTCAGTTCTTAAAATTGTAGAGATCTTTAAAAAAGATTTGGAATGATTTCAAGACAAAAGACACATGGATATTATGTGGCCTAGGACAAAATAATTATGCTGCAGTGTTTAATCGTGGCTAACATTCATGCTAATGACCTATTTTTAGACAAGTGAACAATTGAGAATACATTGCCATTGTTTTATCAGTCTTGTTATAAACTGAGGTGAAAGTAATTTTCAAAACAGACTGAAGATGACAGAGTTTGGTATAACATAGAAACTTTGACACTCTACTCATTAATAAGACTTCCTTTTATACCCCTACTCCCACACATTTAAAATGCATTTTCTTATGCCCTTAATAATAAGGTATAGCTTTAGTTATTCTGAAATCTTGAGGATAGGGTGTTAACACACAGGCATATTGGAAAAAATATCAATTAAAACAACAACAACAAAAAAAAACCCAAAAAAACCCCACAACCTCCTACTGATGAGAGAGAAGCATTGAGATTCTCCGATGGCATGCACTGCGTCTGGAAGATTTGATGTTCTTCCAGTGGAATTTCCAGTGACATGGAAATTTCCTGGTACATCTATATATTTAATTAAAAGGGAAGTTTATTTTAAACAAACACAGATGTTTATGGTTCTGCTTGACTGACAACATTTCTCTTTGCCAAACATTATTGTTTGGAGAGTCATTAAAGGTCTGACTAGAAACAACTCCACATTAAAAGGAGAGAATTACAATTTAGTTTTCAGTAATTAAATCACTTCATAGCAAGTGGGGCTGAACTGGAACAATGAATGGATATTTTTCAGAAGTTGCAGCACAGCTTATAAACGAGCTCAGATAGCAGCATATATTGTTTAAATAAGCCAGGTATCCCTGTACATGTGCACTTATTTGCCTTTAGAAGAGCAAACAAATTCAGTTTGTTTGACAGAAAAACACCCTACAAGAAAATACTGTCTTGACCCAAGGAGCTTGTGAAACCCTCAAATAAAATTAAACAGATTTTCTTATTTCAGCAACATTCTAAGAGCATTTAATATGTAATTATGCCTTGTGAGCAACCAAAAGATGAATATTATGTCTCTCAAAACTAACCACTAAACCCCTTTCTCCCATAATGTTTCATGATATTGGTGGTTTGGGGAATTCACTTCTGTCTCTGTTGCTTTGCAATGTTGTTCAAGGTGGTTAAATCTAGTCTACCTCTGAATTTTGAAGTAGATCAACTATTGTACCTCTTTTCCCCACACACAAATTGGCTTATAAAACAAAGGGAAATATCAGCCCCTTCAGGTGATGTGCTTGCTTCTTGTTTCCCTAAGTTTGGGACACCATGGATGTTCTATAATGCTGAAGTGGTAGGATAAATGGAAGAACCTCTTTTCCTTTCCTCTTGCTATCAGTAACCCCCACCCCCAATAATTTGATGTACACACTGAGCATCTGACCCTTCACAGTGTCCTAAGAGAATATCACCTACATAGAGTCAGTCTGGGATTTTTATAACACAGAATAGAATTGATAGAGGCAAAAGAAAAACAGTGAGGAAGAAATTAATAATAACAATAATAAGTAGAACAATAATGCTTCATTATTGTTATCATTTTCTGGAAAGCTACTTGTTTGTCAAGAATATGCAGAGTAAAATAAGCAGAAATTAAAGGAAAAGATTCAGGAACGTCTGTCAAGATATATAATAATTTTTAAAAATCCATAAAGAAAGGCAAGAGGAAAAGGGACAGGAGCACCTTGCTGGCTGGAGAGGCAGGAGGTAGAATTTATGGATCATCTTGATGAAAGGTCTTGCCATTACTAGAGAGCTGAAAGATAATTTAAGGTGAAAGTAAAGGTAATTTTGAAAAGTGTTACTAATCATTATGAGTTGGATCTCTTTTAACCACCCATAACAGATGAAAACTGGCTGTCTTGATTACTTTTAGCTACTGTACTGTGTTTCCATGAATGGATTAACTATGCAGGAATGATGCCACCAACCACCTTGTGTTATATTTAGGTTGTACTAGCTTCTGCTACTGGCAGACAATGTGGAATTGTCTTAGGTTTTTGCATTTTACTTTCTTATAAATACCTTACCCTACCTGCCATCTTGGTTTTGATAGTCCTATCTATCTTATTGTTGTTTTATGCCGTGCCTTTTGTGGGTTTGCCAATGAGTTGTGGTCCTGGGGGACAAAAGTAAGGGGTCCTCAGGGGGGACAAAATGGGGTGCTGCTGGATGAGGCATGGGGTGATCGGTCGCGGAGTCACTTCACCCAAACTCCGGGGGCTGGTAAGACTGCTCTGTCAGAGTGAGAGGCAGAAACTGTTTATTCCAGGAAGTATAACAGCTTAAGAATGGTCCTTGGACCAATCATGGCCCCAAGGTTACAGCCAATGGGGTAGTCCATCAACATAGGGTGAGGAAAGAGGGGGGGAAGGGGTTGAAGGTATGAGGAATGCTCCTACATCTTATGTGAGAAATTTCTGTGTTAATTTTAAGCCCTGCCACAAGAGATTCTTCCCCACCCCTGGGTTCTTTCTTGCCATCATCCTTTTTTTATTCCTAGTCAGTGAAACAAGACACTCAGTTAATTTCCTTCTAGTATCTTCTACTGAGCAGTCGGAGTATCTCTTAAAGGTGCTGAAGAGTTGGCTTCTGTATTACTCTAACATGCAACCAATTCTGTTTTGTTGCTTCTGCAGCCAGTCTTTGTCCTCTCTGTGTCCTAGTGTTTATTGACCAAATAAATTAAAGCTGAAGTAACACTTTGATTATAGCAGAGATTCAACATATCCACACTGGGAGGTTTGTCAAGGCAGGGGTTCCTGAGGATAGGAAGGGCAAAATTCTGATGATTATATCTATGAATCTATAGAATCAAAGAAGGGGACAAGAAAAAGAATTTGGAAGAAGAGAGCTCAGAAACTATGACAGCCTGGATTGTATATGAGAAGCAAGGTGTGTGTGTGTGTGTGTGTCTGTGTGTGTGTGTGTGTGTAGAAGTATACATAGAATATATGTAGAATACTATGTCATAGTATTAAACAAAATAGAGGAAATCAAGAAGTTTGCGGAGGGCAAAGTATGAATGTGTATGCAACTTCCTGTTATGCTCAGAAGGCTCTATATCCACACTCTCCTGAGTTGGACATGTTGTACCATCTGCACAGAACTCTATCACAGTGTAAACATGTAAAATTCAGTTGCCACGTTCTAATATCTTCTAAAGGTGTATTTTTATCACTACAATTTTCTCTCTTTTTCATTGCCCTAACAGAAGAGAGTTGCTTTCTCTCTCTTGCTCTGTGCTAATTATATGCATCACCTGAGCCTGACATATCTCTATGCATGCAACAATGTCTCCCTCTCCTAGGCACCCTGTGAGTAGGCAGCATGCCATGATATGCATCACATTTTATGCCCTGCCCCAGTCTGTTAAGCAAAAGAACAGGATCTCCTATTTAGATATACTTCCTTATTCTTTCTTGTTACTGTGGTTTTCTGAACACTATTCTAATTCATTCTTCATAGACAATTTGCAAGGCTTCTGTTTAACCATTTGCTTCCATTTTATAGAAGTCTATAAAACATTTGCAAATGAGGACATTTGGAGGGATATGCGTTTAGCTTTGTTTGTTGTATGTATAGGGAAGCCTGTAGTTTTGTATTTATTCTCTAATGTTTCTTTAAGTATATTGTGCACTAAATGCTAAATTTTTGTGTGCTAAAATGTGCAAATCTTAGGATAATTACTTCATTGCTTTTATTATTATACTTTTTAATATATTCTTTTCTTGTTAATTAATTGTTTATAGACCATAAAAATTGAGTCTCATAATGATGTTAGATGGCCTTCTGAAGAGAACCATTATGTGTTCATTTGTTTGTAAAACAGCACTGGTTTTTTAATATAGCATACCATTGAAATTCACATTTAATTTTCTGTCAATCCATCATATAATCTATGTCTCATATTGCCTTGATTTATAAGTAGGCATAATTTATTTTCCTTAGAATAGAATTTTTCAGTGCCTTTACATCTTAAGATTTATATGTTTTTATTTATACCAAAGTTATTCATCATTATGCATTTTTAACATTTGAATATTAAACAAGAAAAAAGTTCATGTTAATTTCCCAGAGGTTTCTTTCAGCTCAACAGCAGCAGGTTCAGTTATTTGGTTAGAATTTACACCCAACCTAATGCTCAACATGTGAAATATATGACTTCTCCCCCTTTATTTCTCATTGAACCTGATTAACACAGCACAGGAAGTGTTTTGGAAAATCCAGTTGTTTGCAGCTTTCTTGCCAAAACATTGGAATGGTGGATAGTGGTGAAAATTAATTTTCATCTTCAAATATTTAGGGAATGCATACATTCTATTAAAGTACACAAAGTAATACACTGACTACACACACAAATAAATAGATTTTTGTGTATTTGTATGATACAGTCTGTCCCATTTAGATGAAGGTGGTATGTGGACAGGGACCATCTAGAGCATATTTTTCAACTAACAGAATTAGCATAGTAGAAATTCAGAAGAGTTTTATGAGGAAGTGAGTTAATGAATAATATCCTTTATCAATTTTAGGAGAAGTAATTAGTGCTTGGTACTTTTGGCTTCTCATGTCTAGTGCTCACTCTTTTTTTAATTAATTTAATTATTTTTATAGTTGCAGATGGACATTATACCTTTATTTTGTTTATTTTTTTATGCAGTGCTAAGGATCAAGCCCAGTGCTTCACACATGCTAGGTAAGCAGTCTGCCACTGAGCTATAGCCCCTGCCCCTAAGGCTCATTCTTTTTCCTGGTGAGCTCTGGGACCACTCTTTCACCCTCACTCAGCTTCCATGCTTAAAGCAAGGCTCCTCTCTGGTTCAGACAAGAAGGTTGTGACCTGCATAGAAGTCAGTCAATCAATTAATTAATTGAGTTCATGTCTACATAGATACAATAAGGCCCAATGAGTCTTCTTTACAGAAATCTTTCAAATGACTCACTTGTTCTTATGCATGGATCTAAAGCTAAGAAAAACACTGGCTCTTTAAAAGCCATTGCTTTGTTGTGACCATACTAAGCATTCATCTCTTAGGACCTGATGATAGAGATGTGCAGCAAAAAGCAGAGATGAGCTATGGAAAAAGCTAAGTCCTAGTGATGTAATTAAAATCTCTGCCTTGAGCTTAAGAACCAGCCCAATCCTGAGACTTCATTAGCTGATTGACACAATAACTTCTCTATTTGCTTAAATGATTTTTGATAGGGCTCTCTGACTTTTGCACTCAAAGCTTACTACCTGATACCAAGAGAAAAATTGCTAAAACAGCACTAAAGAAAAATACATGAATTCTCTGATTCCTCATTTTGTCCAAGCATAAAATAGGTTAAGCAGTGGTTTTCAAACTGTGCATCAATTGATGCAGGTTGTGCCTTCATGAAGTACTCCTGAGACAGAAGAAGTATAGGAAGAGATCCAGAGCTCTAGAGCATCATACTGGATCAATTAGAGGCACACTGTATCTCCACAGGCCTTTTAAAAGAAGAGTTCCAAGACTAGGACAAGTTTAAAACCACTGGTTTAGAGCATTTTAATTTCTGAAACTAAGTAGGCAGTAGCAGTACTAAAGGCTATTTATGTTGCTCTTTGTGAAACAGCTGAACTCTAACCAACACTATAGAACCATGTTTAATCTCTCACTTTCAGTTGAAATGGGTTTATTTACTGTTCATAGCCTCATTTAACTCCCATCTCTCAGTGTGTCGATTTTCTTCATTTGAGCATTGAAAAATAAATGCCTGTTCTCCGTCACCTAGTTTTGATATGCATGAAAAAGCACATTTCCCTAACTAGTACTTTATTAATTAAGCCAAATCAGGTATCCACATAAATCCAGTGATAGTTTCCCTTAATAAAAGAACATATTCAATTTTTCAAAATTTCATAAAAATTTAGACGTGCTGAAAGATTCGGTTAATCACCACAAGGGAACAAGTCTGCCATCAATTTCCTGGTATCTTTCAGCAACACAGTTGTTACAAAAAAGAAAAAGGATAATATCTACAAAATAGATCATGCATTTTTAAAACGTGTTGCTCATCACTAGGCACACATCCTCACTAAATATAAATCATCATTATCTTTATAATCATTATCAATTATTGATACCTCCTTAAAGTCATGCTAATTGTCTTTAAAATCCTTTCCAGATAAAACATTTAAAAAATATGTGATTACAAATTAAACTTTTTATTTGAAATATCTTAAGGCTTATGGAGATGTTGCAAAAATAATACAGTGAGTTTCCATAGAGCCTTCAACTAGTACCACCAATTAAACAAATGGTCTAAATAATTTTATCATCAATATTTAAAGCCCATAAATCTCATCACTAATTTCTCTAAAACAAGTCATGTCTAGACATTTCTCTTATTTGCACATGCAAATTAATTGTCTGAATAGCATAGTAGCCTAAAGCAAAAGCAACACTAAAGCAAGAAGTTGATTATTTCCTAACATAGAATTATAATAAACTGGACTTTGTTTATAAGTCTGAATAAACATAAATTAGAACCAGCAAATTATCTAAAGCAGGATTTCTAGAGAAAAAATACAGGATATTTAATAATAGCCCACAGATATTTATAACTGTTTACTTTCTTACTAGAATTAAAGTAAAGAGGGCAAGAATACCTATGCTATGGAGACAGAATCTTGAATAAACTTAACATTTTCTTAACCTAGTTTTAAAAATTCTGGAACATATTTTCAAAGAAAGGAGCCAAATCTATTTTAATGTTTTTTTTTTCCCTTTAATAAGGTATATTCTTCCTTGGAGATCTAAAATGCTTTGCTGCCAGAAAATGGGAATATATTTAAGGCTTTCTTTGGTTTCCTAATTATTTTTTTCATTCTGCAGTAGTATTTCTATTGAACCAGATAGTCTGAAATCAACAATCACCCTCTACAGTTTCAAACTGCTATGTTGCATTACCGTTTATTCTCATGACTCTGTACATGTACCTTCTACTACAATAGTTATGTATTGCATGCAGTGCTTGATTTACTTTCCAAAAACCTGTTTGTTAACAGTAGCCACAGTAACGGTTGTCTGGACCTCTGTCCAGGAGGAATTGGCTTGAAATGACTAGCTCATTTCACAAAGACAACAAGAGCTCTTTGATTCTAATACTTTTCACTCCCTGTGGACTTGAGCCAAATGAAAGTTGTATACGGCTCTCACAGGTTACAGTGTCCAAACACTTTGCCTTTTCTTAAAAACTGAAGTTTAGGTCCCCTCATTCATCAGTTCTTGGAATATTTTTACTTCATAGTGCTAAATTGGCTGTCACGTGACATTTATGGCAACAAAAACTGTTAAAAAATGAAAGCGATTAGGTACAAAAGAAGAACCATGGATGGGATATAATTAAATTTCCCTCTGCTTTCTGCAGGCTCCCCAGGGGACCACGTACATACACCTGTGCTTCACTTCACAGCATGGACCTGCACTTTTGTTAATTTTCCTTTCTTTTCATGTGTTGGCCTCTGATCCTCACTTTATAGGTAGATAGAAACTGTACTTTTAAAATTTATTTCCAGGTAACTAAAAACTACCAGAAAAGCAATTACTTACTGCTATTTATACAGAACCCCAGACTCATTTTATATATCATGTCTCTAGAGTGTACTCAGTCCCCAGCATCTTTTTTGGGTATAATTCAGGTGGTTACTTAAAACTAGTCTATAAAATAGAGCACACTTCAAAATGCCACTTAAGAGTCCATAGATAAGTTTCATTTGGTTTGCTGTTTACAGCCCTTCCTGATTCTTGGCTGCAGGAATATTTTATATTTCCAGGAACTGCATCAGAAAAACACAACTGTGGTTGATGATGAATAACAAAGCAAACACAAATAAGTTTTATTGAGGAAGCATTTGCATTTGATGTTCTAAATTCAAATGCAAAATCAAGAGCTGGATGTGATTGCTAATATAAGGGTTTACATGGAAAGTTACCAATAAGCTGAGCTGAGAAAGCATTTGGTCTAAAAAGACAAAGTACAATCCTGCACTAAGGCTGAGCCCTGAAGGATCCATGAATGAGAATTTTTAAACTTTAACAAGTGTAGGAAATATCTGAGGGACTTGTTAAAATTCAGATTATTGGGACTTAATTTGTATATATAATGAAACATGGCATCAATAAGAAAGAGAAATTTATTAAGACTAGTCAATGAAATACTACTTTAGCCTATCAAATTGGCAAATTATGTGGGAAAGTAGATGTTATATATTGCTGTACGGGGCACAGATTGAGCTGACCTTTCTGAAAGATATTTTAGTAGCATATGTTGAGATGTCAAATTTTATAATATTAACTTAATAATTCTGCTATTCAAATTTGGTTTAAATGTGTGTACAAACATACACACTTGTATGTCTATTCTTTACTTTTATATTATACCATAAAGCTGGAATTCAATGTCTAACATAGATCAAATAAATTGTGATGTCAATGAAATAACATTATGTACTCATAAATTAAAACCCACTGATACCTTTTACATGGAAAGATACTTATTACATTTAATAACGATGCAGGGTAGAAAGTATTGTTCATTTTGCTAAATCTGTGGTGCTATTTAAGGATGTAGGGAAAATGGATATTTTATCTGTATGTTTTAATTATATTTCTCAATACATATGATACTTGTGTAAGTAAAATTTTTAAATTGACAAATTGAAAAAATAATGATTCCCAATTGGTGAAAAGACAGAAGTGGACAATTCACATTCTGTCTTGATTAAGTGTATTTTGGCAATATACTTAGCAATCTGTGTCAAAAATTCTTGGAAATATTTGATCTAAAAATTTCCTTAGAAATCATAGCCAAATCAGAGATTCAGAAAAATGTCTTACATAGATCAAATATTATTTGTTACAAGTGGAAAATTTGTTATAAAAGTAAAAACTATTTTTTATGTTGCGTCCAACATAAAAAATTAATTAATATTGTTATTTCATCCATCTGATTATCTATTATATGGTCTGTAAATTGATATTTATTAAAAGCATTCACTGGCATAAAAATGTCCAGATAAAAAAACATTAAATATACAAATTATTACATAAAAATTTTAAATAAGGTGTGATCCCAATTAAATTGTGCAAAGAAAAATAATTTAAAAATATCTTCATAGTATAAAAAGTAAACTTTGTTTTATAGTAGTGAGATTACAAGTCATCATTTCTTATATTTCTCCATAATTTTCCTGTGATTTCTGAGTTTCCTAATGAGATATATATCACCTTTATTGTTTATGCATCATTTTTCTAATTAGTAGTATGAAAATTTAAAAAAACAAAACAAAGCAAAAAACCTAGTGGTAGAACCTAAGATTAGAACTATCTTAAGAGAGAAAACAATATATATATCCGTGTACTGTTAAAAATACAGAAATGAGATACAAAAGCACATTCTAATCCAGAAAATGGTGTTTTCAACTAAATCTTATTTCTCTCCTCCAAGGCCTAACTGAAGCACCTCTAGCATTTTTTTCTAGAAAATTTCCAGTTAATATAAGCTTTCTACTAATTTAAAGAAATTATGTATATAGATGAGCACATGATTACATGCTATTCTGTGTTATTTATATATCTGCATTATTGCTTCTAAACATACTTTCACACGTATTTATCTAATAATTGCTGAACTGTCCATCACTGTAGTGTTAATGAGAAATGAATTTTGGTCAGCACCACTTCTGACTGTAAATCTCTGCTGTTATATACTCATTTTAAAAATTTCTTCTTTGTGATTTGCCTCATTGTTATAACCACAAGTTTTACTGCAATAAATATTTGTAATGTTCCATTTACTAATGA
>PVHX01021679.1:0-18246 GCA_004024805.1 Geosciurus inauris
AAAAAAAAATAAATAGCACTTACCCTGCATTGGTACTCAATAATTTTTTATAAGAGACTTGAATACTTTCAGGTTTTGCTGTCCATGGGTGCTCTGGAACCAATTACCTGGGAATACAGAAGAACAACTATACATATTAATATAATAGGTATCTGGAAGATACTCATATTATGAAATATTATGAAAACCATTTAGAATACTAGGAAAATGAAACACATCTTTAAGTGATTTAGAAAAATTAGCAAAATACAAGGAGAAGGAATAAAGTAAAAGATATAATAAATATGGGAATATTGGTAAATAGATAAATAAATAACAGATTCAGTGCCCTTCCTTTCCCTCTAGAAAAATGATTGCATAATTAAGTGGAATTATTTACTGAAATGATGGGTCATCAGTAAGACAAAATATTCAGATTGAGAAGTCCAAAAGGAATATAAACATCCAATTACATCCTTAGTTTTAAAATTTTTATTTATTCAAGTAAAAATTATTCAGTACTTACAAATAATTTAACATTATAATACTGAATACAACCATACATTGAAACACAATTATTTCAACTCTAAAGCAATCAAACCAAATTTGTTACATTCAACAATTGTTCTCTATAAAACAATTGTACAAAGTTCAGAACACTTGATTAAATACCTAAAAAAATCTTACTTAGCCTTGCCAAATTAAGATAATTTGTGAATCATGATCAGACATCCTAAAAAAATTAACAAAATCTCAATTTGTTGATACCTCAGTTTTCCAAAGTATCTACAGTTATCTGAAAATTTTGGATTTTTAACCATAGCTGCAAACTTCTAGTCTAAAATAAACTAATCCTATTCAAGCAACTACATCTGCAAACCTTTAGCCTAAAATGATATCAAAAACATAAATGCAACTTTTTAACTTAAAAGAATCCAAATATGGGATATATGGTGCTTTAGTAAACAGAAATATACTTAAGCAATCTGTATTGTTTTAATGTTCATATCTTCATCAATCACTAGATTTAGTTGATAAGAATGTATGTTGTAACAAAGTTACATAGAAATGAGTAAGTCTAGAGGACTCAAGTACAATATAGACTATAGCTAATATTGTATTGTGTATGGGAAACTTTCTGAACATACATTTTAGATACTCTTACATCAAAAAAAAAATTAACATCACAGGAAGATAAATATGTTAATTGGCTTGATTTTAGTAATCACTTTATCTATTAAAATCTTCCAGTCCATCTTAAATGTATAAAATTAAAAGTAAATAAATAAAAGAAAAAAAAAGAAGGAAGAGTATCTTACTTTGTAACGTCATTCTTTTTTAATAATAAAGAGCAATTGGAAAGTGGGGTGAATTTGAGGATTGATCATGTACCTGTATCAGAATCCCTTAAAATTTCACATGGTATATTGATAAATTAAAATACTAAATTCATGTTTATAGAAAGACTTATTTAGATTATCACTTGAAAACAAACCTGGCATCATTGCTCCTCTTTTATCCTCTTCCTTCTGTAACATAAATGATCATCTAAACAAGTAACTGTAGTCAGTAGGGAGCTGGAGATGTCCACTCATTCATATGAGTAAAGAGCTAAGTTTTTAGAAATTATGAAACTGATTAATGAAAATACCCATTTCAAAAATGAAAATGAAAATGAAGTAAATTACACTATAATTGTATTAAAAGTAAAATAAATACTCAACAATAATCACTTCCCAATTATTTAACTACATTTTACTCATATTTATGTTTTTGAGGATCATTACATATATTGTACATGTACAGAAGAACTCATTCTATAATGGTGTGTGTGGTCTTTTACATTTCCTCATACCATTGTATTCAGTGATTTTTATTTTAGTATCTGAAAGTCAACCATGGTGACAATATTTATACCTCAGAAATGACCAATTCTGCAATTCAAAATTCAGGGTTTTGGTTTTTTTTTTCCTTTCTTTTCCTGGCTCACTACGTGTTGAACATTGGCCAGAATGCCACTAGTTATATGAGGCATAACTGAAAGTGCTGTGCACTTACACTTACATAGTACCTTTGTTTTTAAAAATGAGATTTAGAAATTTGTGCAATTGGAAGTAAATTTGTCTGGACCTTAATTCTTTGATAAAACCGTGCATTTTGGGGGGGATGGAAGGTGTTCTTGCACTTCATAAATCACACTTTCTATTCAACCAAACTTTTTAATCTTCTTAAAATATTACCTTAAGATTCATGGATTTTCTCTTCTTTCCTTTTTGCAACATGTACTCAATCACAGGGCAAAGCATTTATAATACCTGTGTTTGCAATTTTGAGTTTTGGGTATAGATATCGTTGAGATCAGTCTAAAAATGCAATCAGAAACATGCCTCCTTTAAAATACTCATTATTAAGTAAAAAAAAATTAAAACAAAACATTTGACTTTAAAGGTATTTTCTTTTTTTTTTTTTTAATTTTTATTCTTGTTTTATTTAGGCTTACATGTTGACAGTGTAAATTGACTCATTGTACATAGATAGAGGATAACATATCAATTCTCTAGTTGTAAGTTGTATAGAATCACATCATATATGCAGTCATACATAAAGTTAGGGTTATTATGACCATCATATTCCATCTTTCTTCAGATTCCAGGTGAAATTTGCTTTGGTTTCAACATTCCCACCAAAACATGTTGACATTGAGTATCTGTTGTGCAATATTAAGAAGTGAGATATTAAGAAATATTTGGCCGGATCTTTAGGGTTTTGCCCTCATGAGTGGATTAACCTAATCATGGAATAATGGATTAGTAAATTAATAGGTTATCTCAGGAGTGACTTTGTTACAAAAATCGCTCTCTCTGGCTAAACCTGCCGTTTTCCCACGTGATGATCTGTGTCACCTTGGAACTCTGCAGAGTCCCACCAAGAAAAAGGCTTTCACCAGATGTGGCCCCTTGACTTTGAAGTTTTGAGGCTTCATAACCAAAAGAAAGAATTTAATTTTATTTAAAATTACCTACTCCATTGTATTCAGATACAGTAATAGAAAATGGATTAAGACAAAATTCTTTTGTCTTTATTTATAGTGTGATTGATTTGCTATCTGGTAAACTAAACAAGAGGTTTGCTCAGCTTACCTATGAGTTTGATACAAAAGTCTCCTTTAAAATTTAAGCTGACATAATGCCATACTTTCTCAATAATAGCATATGACTTTGTTATGTTTTCCTCCATTAAATATATATATATATTCTTTCCTTGCCACATTTAAATCTATTTAATTTTTAAAAAAAAAATGTTTCTAAGCACCATAATTTTTTGAAGAAATTTTTGGTAATTGAAAAACATTATTAAGCAAAGCTATGTAGAATGTGGAATTGCAAATTATACTTATTTTTGGTAATCACTACATATAAAATGGAATTAAAGTAAACCTACTGCTTGATTTGTTCTACTTTTCTATTTTAAAGCTAAATGTATAGAAATACTATAAAAATCTTTGTTAGTTTCTATTCTTTCAAATCCTCTATAATGGTTCGTAATTAAGAACTAAAACTGACTAGTGTAAATTTGAAAACCTAAATGCAAAACAAAATCTTTAGAATTGTGAACTCTATCTAGCATTATCAACTGTTTGTTTTTCACGATTAAATTAAAATCTAACTTGGTTAAACAAAATATAGTATGATTTGGATTTTTTTTCAGTTCCATCACCTTTTTAGGACACTTTTTTCCTAGTAAATTACTATATATTTAAAGAGTTTCTTGCATTCCTTAATAAATTGTCCCATATATTTACTAATTTCTTGTAATCATTAAGGCTAGGAAATTATGTTGACTCCTCTGTTGACTAAAATAATACAAAGTATTTTTTTCTTATATTGCAATGTATCTTCTATTTTTATTGTGCAAAGTGCATTATGCAACCTCTAAGACAGTATCCAATTCCTTTTCCCTGTTACTCACATAATTTTGTAATCCTCTCTCTGAGTGTGAGAGGCAGTTATTAACATTATTGTAATAAATATAATATGACAGAAGTGATTGTATTTCAATTTTAAAATTAGGTTACATAAAAAACATGGCTCATGTATTTTAAGTTATTACCTGTAGTTGTTTCAGATTGCTTCTTCCTGAGGAAATCAGCTGCCTTGTCTTGAAGCAGCCATTTGGAGAATTTCACATGAAAAAGCTTAGAAGATATCCTGACCTCATAAATTAATTTTCCCCCATAGGAGCCCTGAGACAAAGCCAGTATTGACTGAAACCTTAATTACGGTCTCAAAAAGGATGCTAAAAGTCGGGCGCACGCCTGTAATCTCAGCACTTTGGGAGGCTGAGACAGGAGAATCACAAGTTCAAAGCCAGCCTCAGCAAAAATGAGGCGCTGAGCAACTCCGTGAGACCCTGTCTCTAAATAAAACACAAAATAGAGTTGGGGATGTGGCTCGGTGGTAGAGTACCCCTGAGTTCAGTCCCCAGTAAAATGCTGAGCCTGTGGACCCAAACAAATGGAAAGGATTCCTGACCCATAGAAACTGTAAGCTAATTAATTTTTATATTTTTGAGCTATTAATTTGGTGCAATTTGTCATGTAGCATTAGATAACTGATCCACAGAGACTGATTCAGTCTTCAGCAAACCTGTTTGCTAGTCCTTCTAGGTACTAGCTGAATTATATTCCTAGTCCCCTTTTTATTCAGCTGAAGCCATGTGATTTGGTTTAACCAAGGAAAATTGTCTTTTAAAATGAGCAAGACATTATGACTTGGCTTTTAATCTTACACTTTCTTATACACTCGTTTTCCAAACATGATTTGGTACTCAGCGCTACATAGTAAACCAATTATTGAAGAATCAAACTTTTTTTCAATCTGAGTTGATGGATGGCTTTAGAAAGCAAAACACCTCAAAGATGATGCTTTGGCTTCATTTGAGAAAGAAAGAAACCTATTTTACCAAGTGAGGCAACTAATAAAATTGCAATGTAAATTATACCCTGGGCCTTCTCTGTTTTATCTGGAAATTTTTATAAGAATGAAGTTTCCACTGCTTAAGGGATAGCCACCTTAAAATCAATTTCGTAGAGAATCAATGATTTATCCTCCCCAAAGGAAAGGTATACTCAATTCCAATTGGAATCGGATACAATATACATAATTCCATGAAAAGAGGGCACAGAAGTTCTTCATTTGAAACTCTCCCAGAGCATTCCTCATTTTTCTTCATGTTTTCTACTTTGCATCTTTTTTAAAAATTTTGTATTCATTTTAATTAGTTATAAATGACAGTAGAATGCATTATACACTTTGATATACATAGATGAGGTATGATTTCTCATTTTTCTGATTGTACATGTTGTAGAATCACATTGGTCATGCAATCACTTATGTACATAAGATAATAATGTCTGTTTCATTCTACTATACTTTCTATCCCCATATCCTCTCTCCTCCCCTCCCTTCACTCACCACTAGCTAATCTGAGGTAACTCTATTCTTCCCTAATTCTATCTCCTTTATTGTGAATTAGCATCCACATCTCTGACGTATCTGTGTGTCTTTCTGCTAAACTGTCAATCCTCAGGGACTATGGATATCCAATATATTTATGATCAGTTAGCTAGATGTTTAGGTGGCTTGGGGACCCCAATTTTGCAGCTAGAACCTGGAGAGGGATTTCTTCAGGGATTCTTGATTTACTCTGTGGATTTTGAACAAACTCTAGGGGATAAGCATTAACATTATTTTGCAGGATTGCAACTACAAAATATTAATAAGCTTAAGGTTAGAATATTTGAACCTAAAAACAAAAATTAGAATAGGAAATAACTTATATGGATAAATTTTCAAGAAGAAATTAGTTTCTGATTAAATAAAAAGAAGGAAAAAACTATTAAAATGAATTATTAAACTAAGATTTGTGTTTTTACTACTGTAAAGTTTGTTTTGAACCATCTGAAGCTTCAGCCAGTATATTAACTAGAGTTAAGAATTGCAAGCCTATTTTTCTCCTTTCTCAAATCAGTTAGATCCTTTCTTAAGCAGATTTTAATTAATTCATTAACCATCTCAGTTTTTACAGTGCCTCCAGAGCTGAAAAAAAAAAAAGGAGCATTCAATGAAGGCCAAAATATACATAGACTACCCCTTTGTCTTCTGACAACTTTTTTTTTTTTTCTCACAACTTCTGTGTGGTGCCTCCCAGAGCCTCATCTCTTCATTTTTAGACTTTTTTAAAAATATGTCAGAGCCCGGCGCAGTGGCGCACACCTGTAATCCTAGCACTTTGGGAAGCTGAGATAGAAGAGTCTCGAATTCAAATCCAGCCTCAGCAATGACAGGCACTAAGCAACTCAGTGAGACCCTGTCTCTACATAAAATACAAAATAGAGCTGAAGATGTGGCTCAGGATATGTAGTGTTCATTTTTACAATGACTTATGGATGTTTGACTTATTTTTTCAATGCTTAGTGTCTTCTTGAGATATCTTTTTATAATTTTAAGTAAAGACAGCAAACATTGTATATTTGAATGTTGAACACAGAATGAAGATCAGAGTTCACCAAGGAATAAATAAAAAATGAAAGTAATATATTTACAAATGAATGATTATACAAAAGAGAATGTTATGAAATGTTAAATTGCAAACAAAGTAATATTTAAAGCAAAGGCCACCATATTTTCTCCCCTTGCTCTTTTAATTTATACTACCTCAAAATTTATGATACAGAATAAACTAAACATTCAACTTCTTTATATATTTATTTTTTTCTCAGTGATTTCTTTCTTCCTTTTTTGCTTGCCCAGCACTGGAAAATGTCTGTATAATCCAATGTCAAAGAAATTGATAATTCCAGATTGCTCATTTTTAAAGTGAAGAAAATTTTGCAAACTAATCAAGGGAGTAAATCATGAAGGAATAAATATTTAACAACTATTCATCACACTAAGAATTTAAAGTATAAAGTATTAGTCTTGCAATTTTCATATCATTGTATTGATCTCTTACAAGCAGTATCTAGCTTTCTTTAAGGGTGCTATAAATAAAGTATTGAAAAAGTCTTACAATATCAATATTCATTTATTTTTATTGATTGGTTGTCACTATTTAGTTCTGGAACCAAATTATCCTATTAGAGATGATACTTTAAATTCAAGATTTAAATTTATTTTTTTTCTGACAACTATAGTAATTGGTTTCATAGCCTAAAGGAATAACCTCTTTTATTTCATTTCATAATAACAATGAATTTTAAAGTATATTTCTCATATCACAATGAAAATTTAAAACATCTCATGTACTATAGTGATTCTTTTAAAATTTATTCTATTCCATTTTAAACCACTCTAGTTGTTCCATGCAAATATGTTTGTTATGATCAAATATTACCACCTACTAATAATTCACTACCCTTAGTAGGTGAAATACTACCTAAGCAACACAGTTTAACATCACTGCTGACTGTTTTGCTATTAAAAGAATTCCTCATGTCTGTTATATGAATTCTGAACTTATCTCAAGATTAGTGTTGTTACTCCTCTGTTGTCATGATAGTGAGCTCTTCTGATCAAAGAGTTCTTTTGCAGAGAGTATTTTACTTGATTCCCATTTCACTTTGCAGAAAAATAACATGATAATTTGAACTACACTGGATCACACTGAACACAAAATAATACAGAAACATGTAATTTGACAGATTTCTGATATTCCTCTGAGGAGGTAGGTTTCCTTTACCATCCTAGGTGAAATTTGGACAAGATCCTCCAAGAAAATGATGGAAAACTATGAAACTAAGTGTATTGTTGTATTCTGTAGTTGGGAGAATATGTCCTTCTAGTTCACTGCCCAAAGTGGAAACTCTGTATAGTTTTTCTTTTCACTGTTCATATAAATCTAGGATATTAAACTTCTTGGAATATACTTCCAAAGTTATTCTAAAATACAATTTCAAATATATCAAACATTTCCTTCTTTCAACAGGAAATGAAATCATGAAATGGCTTAATTCTACACACTATGCAAGTAACCCTTACTCTCATCTTTTGGTTCCTAGTTCAGATTTCTGTCAACATAGCTGGGATAATTTTAATTATGCCAATTATAAGAATTCCAAGTTAACTACTTGGTTTAGGAAGCCTGTATGTAACTTAAGCAATGTTAAAAAATTCCTTGCAGGACTGGGGATATAGCCCAGTTGGTAGAGTGCTTGCCTTGCATGCACAACACCCTGAGTTCAATCCCCAGCACTACAAAAAAAATATTTCTTCTAATATCAATCTTTCCTATTAATTACCTGTCTCTTTAGAAACCTACTGTTCTGGTACCACAGAACTTCTCTTCCAAGCAGATTTCCATAAAATCATTTTCTAGCATCATCATAGACCCACAGAAAATAGCCAATAAAGTGACATGTACTGAAACTAGTGTTCCTCTTGGTGATATGTTTCTGAAGATGATTTAGTATGTTTTGTGCACTCTCTATCTTCAAACTTAATTTGGGAAGGGGTGACCATATCTCAAAATCTCTTACTGCTACCACATTCTGGTGTTATAATTGAATCAGTACACTGAATAAAGTTTATGGAGAAAAGCACTCCTTTTTTTAAACTTTACTAATATAAAATTATAATATTCTAGCTTTTCTTCTTCTTCAAGTATCTTTAGAATTTGCTTATGAACTGGCAATTTACTGATGTTTGTGCTTTTAGTCATCCTTATGCGTATACCTTTTAAAAAGACAAGTTAATATTTGATTCTAGTGATAGTCCTAGGGGAAATATGGGGGAGGAAGATATGACAAGCATTAGCTTCCATGGAAGGGAAGCTACTTAGGCAAGGGAATGACAGATTATTAAAGCAAAATATAAGCGTAATCATTCTAGGAAAGAATAGCTCCTTCTGCTGGCAAAGAGTTCAGCTATGCTAACTTTAGTTACTAAACTTATTATTGTATTCATATTGTTCTAAGGCAATAACTAACTATGAAATTCAGTGGAAAATTTTCTTTTAAATAATTTTATTCTAGTCTACTAAAGGTTGACTAAAGTGTTATTTTTTTCCTTCCCTCAATATCTTTTACCCTCAGTTCTTAGAATAGCTTCTAGGAATATCTACAGTGGTTTTCCCTAGTCACATACTAATGATTCAGTCTGTTCTATGAATTTGGCAGAACTGTCCACTTCATGATTCTGTGTGAGTCTCTTCCTACACCTCAGTGTAATTTACTCCTCAGATGCCTTAGAACAATTTCACATGCTGTTCTAATTAAGAAGTAAGTGCCTGTCTAGACATACCTTACTATTGTACTTTCATTTATTGTGCTCCGCAGATATTGTTTCCAAATTGAAAGTTTGTTTTCATTTCCCTTCTCAAGCAAGTCTGTCAGTGCCATCTTTTCAACAACTCAGATAATTGTTAGCATTTTTTTAGCAATAACATGTTTTCTTGAATAAAGTTCTGTACATTGAGTGTTATAGAGATAATAAGATCCACACTAGTCTACAGTATGAATATAACTTTTTGTTGTTTAATGTTTTGTTTAATTATGTTATACATAATAGTGAGTTTGGATTACTTATTTGTACATGCACATAATGTATCAATATAATTGGATCAGTTTTGTTCCCCAGCGTTTCTCCCTTCCCTGCTCTCCTACTTCACCCTGGTTCCTTTCTTCTACTCTACTGGTCTCCTTTCTATTTTCAATAGATATCCCACCTTTTTTTTTCCTTTTCCTCTCTAGCTTCCACATATGAAAGAAAACAATTGACCCTTGACTTTCTGAGTATGGCTCATTTCACTTAACATAATACTATAAAGTTCCATCCATATTTCTATAAATGGCATAATTACATTCTTTATATGGATGAGTAAATGTCAATTGTATATAAAAGCTACATTTTCTTTATCCATTCATGCATTGAAATCACTTAACCTGGGTCTATAATTTCGCTATTATGAATTATGCTGCTGTAAAATTTGTAAACAAATTTTACATGCACTAAGAAACAAAAAAATAATCTTGTGACTCGATTTATTATGATATTTGCCTTGCTGAAACAGTCTGAAACTGAACCCACAATATTTCTAAGATATGCTTGTAAATTGTTTCTATATTAACTATGCACTGAAAATAAAAAATACATAGAAATATGCGCCCTCCAGAATCCTAACTCATTTGGTTTAAAATGAATGTATAATTTTGAGCTTAATTATATCATATTTATTTTGAACTGATTTTAGAAATGACTATGAAAATACTGTACTTTCATCACTTTCTTAGTATTTTTGACTTATGATTTTAAAAATAATAATAAAGGAATAAGCAGTTGAATAATTTGATTGAATAGCAGTAAATTTAAAACTAATGAAAAATTCTAGAGTATTTGAAATTTATACATTTTAATAAAAATTATTATTTAATTTTTGTATTAATTAAGAACATACAACAAATTAAGCATCATTAATGAGATATTATCATAAATGAACAAAAAACATTATATTACTCAGTTAATAACAGGTTAATGCTGTTTTCATCTCACAGATTCAGCATAGTTCACTTAAATTTTGATATATTATTTCTATTTTACATAAGAGAATTTAGTTATTTTATTTAGTACTCTCAACCTTAAACACTGCATTTTATTCTGGATGTAACAGAATAGAATTTATAGTTGAGTTCTTTTTCATCAATCATCATTAAAGCAAATTTTCTGGCTGGCAGCTATCAAATGGGCAAAATGAAACACCTTAGATTTTAATTACTTACAATTCACTCAAATATTCTTAATGAAAAGCCATATTTTTAACAATTTAAAATCAATGTGCAATAATTTCCCAGAGAACCCATTATTCTTAGAGATTATATTTTTCAAAATAAGATTAAATTAATATTTTGCTATTTTCCTAAGGAAATTTGTAAATGTCAATGTTTACAAATAATATAAAGAAGTACAAGTTCAAGTTTGACTTTGTTTTTTGTTGTTAAAACCTATAAGAAGATAAACTACCAGTGATATTGATAAAAAAAATTATAATATCTGAATTGTACCATATCTAATTACAAGTCAAAATAATGGGTAACTTATTAAACTAAGAAGCAATCAAGCAAACAAAATACAAATATACTTGCATGTCATTCTGCAATGATGGTAAAATAGATTTGCATCTTTCTTTTCCTTCTGCTTGGTTATAGCTACACATGTACCTTGCCCATTCTACAAATTTTTATTCTGGCTTAATTATTATCCACTGGATAATGTAAGTCTACTTCAAGTCCCTTGTGATACATATCAAAACGGAATGTACATTTTCTCAAAGTTCTGATTAGACTTTCTTCTGCCTTTTAAACTTTTTTTTTTTTTCGCTCCTGTAATATTATTTCCACTTTTGGCAGGGAAGATGGGAAGCTAGAATATACCAGGCCTGTGTGTGAAGAAGGAACATGAGGAGGAAGAGAGAGCACTCACCTTTTAAGAGGATGAATGAGAAAAAGGGCCTCTTTTTGTAGGAGAAATAATTAGAAAATAATGCCCTTTTCTCAGGGTCAATAAAGCCCCACACCAGGGCTCATTGTTTGACCAATGTACCATCCCAACCAAGTTATCTAGTGTGAACTTCAACCTAACTATTGTAACCCTGGTTAGAATGGTCATTTTGTATCTCCACTAACATTCCTAAAGTTCTTAGTATATTTTGTCGGGAACATCAAAATAACCCCTTTCAACCAAACTTCTAGGATATCATTTTATTATGCAGATTATTTTTCTTCCTTTCTTCAAAGTTTTTGATGATCGGATTACCATCATACGTAGATCCTAATTCAACATTTCTCTTCTCTGTTTCCATTTTACTGTCTTTTATTGTATTTTTTGAAAAATAAATTTTTAATTGGCAGATAATTGAGCATCCTTAGTTTCCTTTTTGTGTTATCAATATCATTATACTTTCTATTTTCAATTATTTTTCAGCTTTCAAACTTATGCATTGTATAAATAAATCCTTTCACTGCTTTCCCAGCTCTCTAAAATCAATTCTAATGTGGTCATGGTGCCACTAGCTTCATGGTGTGCTGTGATGAGCTGCGTGTGATCTTTCTTCAGCTTGAAAGGACTTCTTTTCCATTTGCTGAATTAAGTCTCTAGAGCACATTTCACAAAGTCCATACATGTTTTCAACTACAGTTATAATTATAGAAAGAAATGTGTTTAGAGCTCTTTTTTTACTGTTTTCATTATGATACTTTATTTAATTCATGGTCTCTATGAAGAGCTAGACTTTAAACAATGATTTGTTGTTTTCAGTAGAAGTGAGTTTATTGTTGATTCATGAATTCACAGGACAAAGATGATGAAAATTGATGAAATATGATTACAATATATTTTAAAAAATCACTAAACAACTTCCTTATAGTTTAGCACTTTATAAAATCACATATTTCACATGTGCTTGGAAAAAGGGGGAAAGTTACAGGAAAGTTACTGCCATCTACACCGATGGCTTTTTTGTTTTGTTTTTTTGTGTGTGGTGCTGAGGATTGAACCCAGGGCTTTGTGCATGTTAGGCAAGCACTCGACCAACTGTATTCCCAGCCTGTAGATGGTTTTTAAAAGCTTTGATTGAGGGGCTGGGATTATGGTGCAGTGGTAGTGTGTTCGCCTAGCACGCATAAGGCACTGGGTTCGATCCTCATCCTCAGCACCACATAAAAATAAAATAAAGATATTCTGTCACCTACAACTAAAAAATAAACGTTAAAAAAAAAAAAAAAGCTTTGATTGAGTCTGGTCAGTACAAATTGTTGGCTTTTTAAAATGTGCTATAATAACCCTAGTGATAATATCCTGTATTGACACAAGTGGTTCTGTTAGTTATATTAATTTTATTGTATTATAAAATTTTGGTTACTAATCTGTATCTTTATAGCTTTTAATCATTTTTAAAGAACAATACAATCCATATGTTTTTATTCACACATAGCACCATCTATAGGTGTAGTGAGTGAACTTTATACTGTTCAGGCATGTAGTTGAAGAGTCTGTGTTCAATTAACAGAAAATCCCTAATTAAATGAATGATGCTTTACTATAAATTTATCTTGCTTTCTAAAATGCTGGACTTATTTCTATAAGGCTCTGGGTTACTCGTCTTTGTCAATACAATAAACTGAGGAGCTATAAATAATAAAATATACTTCTCATGATTCTGAAGAACAAAAGTCCAGGATAAAAGGTTAGGTTCTGGTAAAGCCCCTTTCTGAGTGGCTTACTGCAATCTCAAATATTCACATCACTAGGAAAGAGTAAATAACTTCTTGGCCTTCGTATGAGGGCAATAATGCCATTCATGACAGTTCCACCTTCATGTCCTACTTACCTCTTAAAATTTCCAAACATCATTATTTTCCTTTTTTAATTTAACTTATTTATTCTACTTAGGTACACCAGAGAGCAGAATGAATTTTGATTCATTGTACACCGATGGAGTACAATTTTTCATTTCTCTGGTTGTATGTGATGTAGAATCATATCATATATGCAGTCACACATGAAGCTAGGGCTGTGATGTCCATCTCATCCCACCATCTTTAGTGCCCCTATACCCCCTCCCCACTCTTTCCCCTTTGACCAAAGTTCCTCCTTTCTTCCTGTGTCCCCTCCCTCATTATCGATCAGCATCCACTTATCAGATAGAACATTCGGCGTTTGGTTTTTGGGGACTGGTTTGCTTTGCTTAGCATGATATTCTCCAACTCCATCCATTTACCAGCAAATGCCATAGTTTTATTCTCTTTTATTGCTGAGTAATATTCCATTGTGTATATATATCACAGTTTCTTTATCCATTCATCTATCGAAGGGCATCTAGGTTGGTTCCACAGTTTAGCTATTATAAATTGAGCTGCTAAAAACATTGAAGTGGCTGTGTCACTGTAGTATGCTGTTTTTAAATCCTTTGGATATAGACCAAGGAGTGGGATAGCTGGGTCAAATGGTGATTTCATTCCAAGTTTTCTAAGGAATCTCCATACTGCTTTCCAGTTTGGTTGTACCAATTTGCAGTCCCACCAGCAATGTATGAGTGTGCCCTTTCCCCCCATATCCTCACCAACACTTATTGTTGTTTGTATTCTTGATAACTGCCATTCTGAGCAGTGTGAGATGAAATCTTAGTTTTAATTTGCATTTCTCTAATTGCTAGAGATGTTGAACATTTTTTCATATGTCTGTTGATGGATTGTATATCTTCTTCTGAAAAGTGTTTGTTTAGCCCATTTATTGATTGGGTTGTTTGTTTTTGGTCTTAAGTTTTTTGTGTTCTTTATATATCAAATGTATGTGTGGCAAAAATGTGTTCCCAGAATGTAGGTTCACTGTTCACTTCATTGTTTGTTTCTTTTGCTGAGAAGAAGCTTTTTAGTTTGAATCCATCCCATTTATTGATTCTTGATTTTACTTCTTGCAGTATAGGACTCTTGTTAAGGACGTTAGGTCCTAAATCAACATGATGAAGATTTGGGCTTACTTTTTCTTCTATTAGGCACAGAGTCTCTGGTCTGATTCCTAGATCCATAATCCACTTTGAGTTGAGCTTTATGCATGGTGAGAGAGAGGGGTTTAGTTTCATTTTGTTGCATATGGATTTCCAGTTTTCCCAGCACCATTTGTTGAAGAGGCTATTTTTTCTTCAATGTACATGTTTGGCAATTTTGTCTAGTATAAGATAACTGTATTTATGTGGGTTTGTCTCTGTGTCTTCTATTCTGTACCATTGGTGTACATGTCTATTTTGGTGCCAGTACCATGTCGTTTTTGTCATTATAGCTTTGTAGTATAGTTTAAGGTCTAGAATTGTGATGCCTCCTGCTTCACTCTTCTTGCTAAGGATTGCTTTGGCTATTTTGGGTCTCTTATTCTTCCAAATAAATTCCATGTTGCCTTTTTTATTTCTCAAAGGAATAACATTTGGATTTTAATTGGAATCACATTGAATCTATGTAGCACTTTGGGTAGTATGGCCATTTGGACTATTTAAGTGTGTAGGATAATATTAAAAGTTAGAATTCCTCCATACCAAGAAGATAATTTTATTGCAATCCACTCTGTTTATTCCTGTATATACTATCTCCTTTTTTACTAATATTTATATAATCATTGGAATTTATGTTTACATAAGCATCCTATAATTTATGATCTTTATTCTTCCATGCAGAGAAAAATATCAGCATGTGTTGTTGGCATATGTTAGCAGCACCACTTAATTATAGATTATTAAAAATTACTTTTCTCAATATGGAGATATTATTTACATAAAAACAATAGGAAAATGTTTACAAATTATTTATATAGGCAAAGTAATCCAGAAAATTAAACTTAACTTTGTATATTTTTAAAACTAACCTTAATATTACACACAAATACAGTCATTTATATGATGATAACTAAACAAATGTATCCAAATTTTCATATAAATATACATATGCATACTTTCAAGAAGACTATCATTATTGCCAATTGTGCCACAACTGCAATACTTCAATAATCACAGACTTGTGTAGTGAGCAAGGGAGTAGTACAATCTGCATGATTTAATGCTATTTTACTTTGATTTTTATTGTTTACATAGAGAATGGGAAATATGCTTTTAAGTTATGATATAGTTTAAATCAGAACACATTCAAATACTTTTATTCTTTTTTTTTCTTTGTGGTGCTGGGGATTGAACTCAAGGCCTTGTGCATGTGAGGCAAGCACTCTACCAACTGAGCCATATCCCCAGGTCCAAATACTTTTAATCTTTATAGGAATACTTTTCATTAACTATAATTTTTGGTTTTTTAATATTTTTTCCTCCACCCTGCTCTTATTTCTGAGGCTATATCATATGTAAACAAATTCATGTGCAACATTAAGCACTTTCCCAGTTTAGAGGTGCAGATATTAAATATATATTAAGCTATCTTGTAATTAAAAAAATTCTGAGTACTGTATGTATCAATATTTGCTAAATGTCACTTTGATAGCAAGTCTATCAGTTAAAAGTCATTGAAAATGAATTTTAATATATAATTATTATAGAAAAATTACATTTGTATTCATTTTGCTAAATTAAACTGTATGGTCAGCAATTTATTATTATATGCCCATTTTAAGATAGGTAGGTACAATATTAATATTTTCTGACTAACAAGAGAATTCAATGCTCTTACAGAAGTTAGAAAAGTGAAAAATTTCCCACAGTAAGCATTTAGCTTGCATAACTTTAAAAAGAATATTTATATTCTGATGAAGTAAACAGTAAACATTTGTAATCCAAACATCTTTGAAAAATAAGTATTTTGAACAAAATAGGTTATAGTTACTACAGAATTCTAGTATATATCTAAGATAGGCCTATATGAAAACCTAGGATATATTTTATGTCACTAATATTTTTAAAGCAAATAATTTTTGAGATTTTTTACTTCAGAGAGGTCTAATGATTAACTAGAAATACTTAACTACACAAGAAAGTTGTATCTAACTTTAAGCTGGGTTAATAATCTCTTTTCCTTATTAAATTGTATACAATATGTATTAATGATTAAAATAGAGCTATTGATTGATAAAATCTTCCTATCAGAATCTCTGCTTACAAAATACCTGGCATTTTCTTTGATTCTTTCTAGTTTTCTTACCTTTATATTCATACTACTCAGTTTATTCCCCTGAAACTTTAGTTTGTCTTCTGCTTTTTTTTTCTTTTTTCTTTTTCTGTTTGTCTGAAGTCCAGCAACAGAAAAGATCCTGGAAAATAGATTTTCCTTTCCAGTTTTTTCTTTAAATAATAATTCATCTTATTTTGATTCATTAATAATAAATCTATTTAAGAAGTATGGAAACCCTACACAAATACTGATTTTGTTATGTTTTTGTTATTGTAAAAATTTCCATGCCTTCACATTTACACTGCTCATAATTACATTGAGGATAATTCAGTTTCTCTCAGAAAGTTCTGGAGGATTTTTCCAGATTTATTTTCCTTTTAACCTACTTAGGATCTAAAGAAGGCAATTCTTCCCCTTTTGACTCATTAAGGAAGTGTAAAAGTTGGCATACATATTAAGAACTATATAAGACCTTCCTTCTCCTTGTTTTTGTCGTTTTTTCCCTTGTTCTGAATATCAACCACAGTGCATTCCTCGTAGTTTAAACAACACTTTGAAATATGTAGGGAAAATATTATAGTATAACATTGGTAATCAATTTTGACACTCTGGAAATGAAGTAATGATTACAAGTACCAAGCTGAGAAAGAAGTTGTGTTTGCAAATCCTTGTTATGACACAGAGAATCTGGTTATAATGTGTTCAATATGATTTCTAATTTCTAGCAAATGAAAAATATTCCTGTCTTTGATCGGAGTTTGGCTTATTGATTTCCTTTTTTAATAAATTTCCATAATAGTCAATTTTATTTTATTTTATTTTATTTTATTTGTGACCTCTACAAACCCCTTTTGGGTTGTGATTAATTAGTTTTTAAATAAATAACACCAATTATAAATTAACATTGATTATGATTCGGTATTGCCTAAAATTGTCATTTCTAGTTTTTTATCCCAGTCCGAAAGCAAGAAAAACATGCTAGATTTTTTTTTTTTAATGGAATTATTTTGAATGTGGTTGCCCTATACAGAGAGCTATTTAAAAATGACTAACCCAGTATATACTAATAACAAAGGATTACACTTTATTCTGAGAGAATTCGTTTTCCCAGTCCAGGAAATTTTGAAAGAACATAGTAATGTGGCACTTTCCTGAAAATGGAATTAATTTCATTTGAAGATATTCTGCAAAGAAGTCAAAGAGGTGAAATTGGTTAGTGTTGACAGGACCTTAGTTGCGGAGGAAAGTCTGTCTTCTTAACCTGAGGGATACACAGCTTGCTTTCTCTGGGATGGAAATGCCCATTACAATTGCATAATGAGAATTGGCAGTCTAGCTTGCTACAAGGTGGCAGGCAGGAGATATGTTTGTTATAACAGTAACAAAAGTGTAGACTATTGTGTTGAGGTTCAAAAAATAACTATTTCTTGTGGGGTACAGTGGCACAAGCCTGAAATTCCAGCAGCTCAGGAGGCTGAGGCAGGAAGATCACATGTTCAAAAGCAGCCTCAGCAACTTTGTAAGGCCCTAAGAAACTTAGTAAGACCCTGTATGAAAATTAAAAAAAAAAAAGTACTGGAGATGTGGCTCAGTGAGTGGTTAACCACCCCTGGGTT
>PVHX01021679.1:18346-29204 GCA_004024805.1 Geosciurus inauris
CAGGGGGGAGGAGGAGGGAGGGAAAGGGGAATGGGTGTAGTAAAGATGGTTGAATGAGATGGTCATCACTACCCTAGGTGCATGTATGAAGACACAAATGGTGTGACTCTATCTGGTTTGCAACCGTAGAAATGGAAAAATTGAGCTCTATATATGTACTATGACTTGAAATGCATTTAAATAAATTAATTTTTAAAAAAATAAAAAATAAATAAATAAAATAAAATATATTAAGACAGTGTTTCACCTTTAACATGTAAAAAGCTTAAAGCCATGCTTTCCCTTTCAAGAAAAGAGCTGAGTGACCAGAAATATAAATGGAATTTTTCAAGGACCCATCAGAGAACTGAGAGAGTAAATTGTCTTGCTGAAATTTGAAGAAATAAGTAAATTTGGAGAGGAAATACTAAAGTTATCAACTGGCAGTGTTTTCCAGATTGCTGAAAACTGAGGGTAAACAAAAATCACTAAAATGAGAATAAGAAAATCTTCTTTGGAGGGGGTTGGGTTTTGTTTCTGGGCTTTATCTCCAGAAATGTCACCATATTCTCAGTATGAGGATCTGAAAAGGATCCCCTGCAACTTTTGCAGAATAAATAAGAGTAATCATGGGAGACGAAGATGGCAGAGAAGAGGTGGTTGCTTTCCAAGCAGCTCCACAGCATGAGACCAGGAAAGCAGATAAAGAGGTGGGTGATAAGAGAGGAATTTTACTAGCATTTAATACCAGACTCTCAGAACTGCTTAAGGACTCAGAAGTTTGTATAGACTAAAAGAAAAAAAAAATTCATCCCCAAAGCAGTCAGCCACCGGAGCAGATCTGCTGTGGGCAAATTGGAAAAGGGGACTAATAAAATTCATATTTCAGGTGGCACTTTGGCGTGTCTTGATATGAAAAATGAGAGATCAAAAACATTGTGAGAGACTGACCCTGTGCATGAGTTACACCATGTTCTCATGCAGGAAAGACACCACATGTCTCCCAGCTGTCTGTGGAAAGCCAAGGCAGAAGGCATCCCCCTGTCCCTGGCACCGCCAAACCCTGGTGACCAGACCTTTCTAATACTAGCTGGGCCTGAAAAACAGACTGGGAAGAGTCCCCAACGAGACTCAGACCGTTGCCTAGAAAACCAAGAGAGATTCAAACACGGCAAGCATTTTACTCAGTACATTCAGACTCAAGAGATCCTACCTAGGGCCCCCTCACCCTTTGAGTCTGTCGCTTCACAGGAGGAGTTAGGGTGGGCCAGGAACTTAGTTGAGTGGGTGGGAGTGAGTGTATACTTTGGGACAGAGCCCAAGAAGCTTAGAAAGACAGGATCTGCAGATGGTGAGGGGGCAAAGTATCCACCATGGGCAGGGAACTCAGGGAGGACTCTAGATGAATAGACTCACAGCATGGATCTGCAGTTGCCTGGCTCTGGAAATGTGCTGATTTTAAAATCTTCAGACCACTCACCATTCAAAGAAGCATCTGGGGTTCAAAGCTAGCCTCAGCAAAAGTGAGGCGCTGAGCAACTCAGAGAGACATTGTCTCTAAATAAAATACAAAATAGGGCTGGGGATGTGGCTCATTGGCCAAGTGCCCTGAGCTCAACACCCAGTCCCCCCCCCCCGCAAAAAAAAAAAAACAACTGTCTATCATTCATTGTTCACAAGAATATGAAATTGTGTACCAGTTCAGAAGATTGTCTGATAGCTTATATGCTGGAAAGCTAAACAAGTCTTATGTTACCTAGCAGTCATGCTTGTAGGTGTTTAACCAAGAGACTTGAAAACTTTTTTCTACACGAGTGTATTCACAAACATTTCTGCGCTATCACCTGAGAGGGCCTAGAGGCAATGATATCTCTGTATCAAGAAACTTAGCAAGGAACACGTTTAGCACCTACATCTTGATTTCTTGTATCATTTTGCAACAACAACAACAAAAAAAAATTCTGTGGAAATAAAACTGATTTTAAGTTTGAAGCAGGGAATAAACAACACAATCTTTAAGAATCTGGAATTTCCAGAAAATATTAAAGTACTAAAAATAATATGGGGTAAGCCAAAGAGACTCAGATGAAAACTGACAGAGCTCTTCATGTCCAAGGATGGAAAAATTTTAACTACAAAATAAACTAGTGATGCATTGTATAATGTATCACTTAATGAGTATAAAATAGATATATATTAAGCCCATGGAATGCAAACCAAGCTGTAACCACTTGTTATTGATAAGAGTTCTAGCTTAATAATTGGCCCCACTTCTACTTTTCCAAGTTCTATGCTCCATATTCTATATGGTGACCATACCAATACAATTTTTTTTTCAAAATCCATATCATATTTACTTTCATCTCAAAACATTATCAATGACTACTCATATCATTGAGAACGAAAGACATTTTTAGATTGTAGTGGTCTATTATTAGTTCCTGAGGTCTAGTCCCCCATTATATTTGAAATTCCACCCAGTATATCATGCTGTGCCTACTAAGTCATTCACCATATTCTTATTTCTCTCCAATTTTTCCCCCTTTCTCTCTTTCTTTAAAAGCATAGTTTTACCAGTTATGTCACTTTTATGCTGATATATTTACATTGTCCTCTTTACTATACCTTGTTTGTTCCAGAAATCATACATTGTGCCTTTGCATTGTGCTTCTGTGGTAGAAATGTTCTCCTTCAACTACCCCATCTCCTAATCCTTCACCTCATTCAAATCTCTTTGAGTACTTCCCTCACCAAATATTTAGAAATTCATTGCCTACTTACAGTTTCACTATTTGATTTCCTTTCTGTATTCTTTATTTTCACTATAGCAATCATAGAATTTACATCAGGTATTATTTAGAGGCTTTTTTTTTTTTTGTCTGCCTCTCTTCACTAGAATGTTATCTCCAAGGAAGGGTTTGTACTGCTACTTTTTTTACTTTTCACTACAGTATCATCTAAATCTACCACAAATAATACATGGAAGTTAATAAGATGTCAATCATCTTTGTTGGGTTTCTATTATCAAGAAAGGAGAAGATAAAATTAGTAATGTACTTAGTAATTTCTAATATAAATCTTAAAAATTTTTAAATTATTTGAAAATTTATTAAAACTTGCTCAAAAGTTTCCACCTTGTTTCTTTTGTTTTTATTTTTATACTTTAGTTTTTGTCAATGTTGATTAAATCCTTAATTATTTAATAATTGACTCATGTTTCAGATGTTACTTAAAGAAGAAAATAAAAAAGTAGAGAATCTATGTAACTCTATTTTGCATGCCCAGTTAAACTTTTACCCTCTATAGGCATAATTCTAGAGAGGCCATCCTAATTTCTTTCATTTCTTCATGAATTTTTTTTTGTTAATTATCAACTGTGTGTCAAATATTGTGATACATAGGCATCCTCTTGTTGCTTATATTCTGTGAATAAAGAAGTTTATTTTGGAAGAAATAAACAGTGGCTGAAATCACAGTAAATTATATAAAATATCAGAAGCTGAAAATTGCTCAGAATGATAACTAGAATAATGTAGATGGGGCATCTGAGTAGGAAATGGAAGGGTGATTATGACATACTCATGAGATATTTGAGGAAAGACAAAGAAAACAGGAAGCATTAGGAGGGCAAATGTCTTGTGGGTAAGCATTTCAGGTAGAAGGATCATTTCTCAGGAAAGACTACTATTGTCTGAATAAGCCATATAAGGTTGTAGGAAAATATGAGGTGTTAGGTTCTACATATTAGCAAAGATCTGTTAGGAAGTTGTTTCAGTTACAGAGATGAAGAACAACTGAGGATACAATGTAGTGCCAGTATATCATGCTGTGCCTATTAAAGCATTCATCATATTCTTATTTCTCTCCAAAACTTTTACTTCTCTTTTTTCTTTAAAGCACAGTTTTACCAGCCACAAAGGTATGAAAACAAAAGTTATTCTAATTGCTCTCTGTCATTCCCAACAAATGGATATATTCTATGAATTTGACATTAGGAACATATCTTGCAAAATACATATTGTAAACCCATAGATTTGTTTATGCTCCTTAGCTCTACCTACAGGCTACACTTAACTGCTATACATCCTCAACACTGAACCTAAAACTGTATATGTATGTATATATATATATATATATATATATATTTTTTTTTTAATTTTTATATTTGCTATCAGGGATTTAACCCAGGGGTGCTTTACCACTGAGCTAAGCTTACAGCCCTTTCTAAATTTTTATTTTGGGATAGCATCTTGCTAAGTTGCTCAAGGCCTTGCTAAGTTGCTGAGGTGGGTGAACTTGAGATCCTCCTGCCTCAATCTCCCAAATTGCTGGGATTAGCAGCATATGTCACTGTGCCTGACTCTGGAACCATATTTCTAATGTAAAGCTTTTATATTATTTTCTTTATATACTTCTCTGGCTGTTTACATATACCTTTGAAGTGTTCGGCTCTAATATCTAACATCCTCTATAATATATAGTTTGTTTTTAAAATTCTGTACTACCTCAAGAAACTATTCAAAGTAAATAAGTCTGACATAACTGTAGTAGATTTGATGTACCTGCCATTTGTACCAAATCCAAGAGAGATCATCAACTGAAACAAAAACTTAATAAAAGTATATACACAGCTCCACCAGTTTTTCACATAACTATGGTAGTCACTTAGCCAAAGGAAAACCCAAGAAACCATGGTGAAGAGGTACTTCACAAGCCCAATTTCCCAATCCAAGCAGTCAATACATCATGGGTAAGGGAAATTGAATTTCTCTAATCTCCAAACCCCATGAATATATTATCTTTATAGAAAAAGAGAATTTTAAATGTGATTTAATAAGGATCTTGAAACGGAGAAATTATCCTATTGAAGCTGATATCATCACAAGGATCCTTACAACAGAGAGGCAAGAGATCCAGAGCTAGTGGTGGAGAGCGTAGGAAAATGTTCAGCTACTTGTTTGGAAGTTAGAGAAAAGCAAATCTTAGGAATTTGAAAAATCAAGGCAAGAGCTTCTCTCCTAGAACCTCCAGAACAAATTCAGGCCTGAAAATCATTTAGATTTCTGACTCTTAAAACTGTAGGATAATACTTTTCTATTGTTTTTAGTTATTAAGTTTATGGTAATTTGTTACATCAGAAATAAAAACAAAAAACTGATACAAGTCTAGAAATAAGTTTTCAATATAATCAGTGAGTGCATGACTGGGAATTTGGTTTCATTTTAGTCATTTAGCAAAGGGGTGCAAATCAGGGTAAATAGGACAGGAGAATGAGTTCCTGGGACCTATCCGTTTTTTCCTCAGCTGCAACAAACAAAGCAATGTATGCATAAAGGATTATAGACCTTCGGGGTTCAAAGTAAAATACCCTCAAAGAGTAGAAAATTCCAGTCTATTAATAGATAAGAATATTATATATTGCTATATTTCACAATAGTCATGTTTTATCTGAACAATGATTCTTGTTCAGTATAAATTACACTTATGATAAGATTTGATAAGATTTATTATATATTCTTCATGATTTTAGCTATTTTCACACTCAACCATGTTAGAACACATTAATTTCAGGGAATAAGACTACAGATTACTCTATATAGGAAAATTGCTGAAACAATCAGATTTCTATGAAAGAAAAAAAAATATTTCCAACAAAAAACAAAGGAAACCATATCTGATGAGTGTATTCATAGAGATATCATAGTATACTCATTTGTTAAACTATGAGATACTTATTTTAGGTATGGCCATGTAGACTTTTTTTTTTTTTTTTTTTTTTGGTACTGGGGATTGAACTCAGGGGCCTTCGACCACTGAGCCACATCCCCAGCCCTATTTTGTGTTTTATGTAGAGACAGGGTCTCACTGAGTTGCTCAGTGCCTTTTGAATTATATTAGATGAATATCCATTCTCATTATGAAGTCATTGATTAATACTGTTTAACTCTTTCTTGAGATCAGAGAAAGGAATTGTTACTTTGAGTAAACATGCTTTAATCATTAATGAGTTAGCATAGAATGGATATAATTCACTTCAACTTTGAACTTTGTGTATCTTGACAAGAATATTGGATTTTACCTGCCCCACAATCTTATAAGGGCACAAGTCTGGGTTTATAGTCGTTGGATTCAACCACCACTTATGAGTGCCAGCTGGACTTACAATGAAGTGTCTGCCAATATGCTCCCCACAGTAAGCCTTCTGCCAGATTTAAAGCAAATTAATGAAAGTTGTTCACTGAAGGGAGACACAGGCATTAACATTTGGCAGGTGTTATTTGTCACCACTGCAGGGTACAGTTACTGTTTTATTTTCCTGTTGTGAGCTATGTTTACTAGAGAGAATATAACACTGAGAATAACAAGAAGATTCACACTATTATTTAAACATCTGTTTAGTGATGAATAATCAATTTCCCAGCAATGAACAGATATATGAAATATGTTTGAGTTTAAAAGTCAAATATTCAATTTATCTATTCAATAAAATGTATATTTGTTACATTTCAAATGTATTGTACTCCTGTGAGTACATGGTGTTTCAGAGCTTAACCTTCATAACAGTCCTTAAAACAGTTAATTGTATGAATTTTAGAAAAAACAAATGAGTGCAGTGATTGTCTTGCAACCTAAGTAAGTGTAAAGTCAAGGCCTTGCCTCTTTTAATTCTACTTTAAAATATGACATGCTACATTGAAAGACAGAGCATCATAGAGGTTAATTAAAGATTAAAGCACTCTGTGGTAGAAAGCAGAAGAAAGGCCTTGAATTTGAACAAGAAAGGGATTTTCAAGGGTGAAATTTCAGTCTCAGCAAAAAGAAGGAAGAGTATTGGATTTGTGCTTCTTAGTCTCTGGATACTCAACATCAATATTGTCATTTCATCTAGTACATATCATTTATTATGCCGTGTTGGTATTTTAATTGCTTTTTTAGATATTGTCATATTTATTTACCCTTACTGCCTGCATATTTCATAGTGACTTTCTGCTTTATAACTATTCTTTCCAAAGTACCTCTTACAGGATGGTTTTAGAAACAATCTTAAATAACAACGCATCCCACCACTATGTATAATTAAAATGTACCAATTGAAAAAATGCAAAAAAAAGAAAACATCTTAAATATTATAAGACAAGGTATTTTTGAAAGGCCATCATATTCAAATGACATTTTTACCCAATACATATATTTTTGTATTTAATACATTTATTATAATGGTTGAAATTAAAATATAACTGACCAAGTCATGTGCTGGAGAGGACACATAGCAGGTAAAAATCTACTTTATTGTGAGTTGGAATGCAAATAGGAAAAGTACCTTGAAAAACATTTTGTTCCTAAATGTTAAACATACACATACCATATGACATAGATATTCAGCACCCACATATTTCTCAAGTTAAATGAGAATTTTTCCAGGCAAAATTTGTATATGAACCTGGTGTGGTGGCTCATGCCTGTAATCCCAGCACTTTGGGAGGCTGAGACAGAAGAATTGTGTGTTCAAAGCCAGCCTCAGCAACAGCAAGGCACTAAGTGACTCAGTAAGATCCTGTCTCTAAATAAAACGCAAAATAGGGCTGAGGATGTGGCTCAGTGGTCGAGTATTTCTGAGTTCAATCCCTGGTACCAAAAAAAAAAAAAATTTATACAAATATTTTGTGTGTGTGTGTGTGTATGTATATAATCAGCTTTCTTTGTAATTGTTCCATAATGATAACTAATCAAAAGGCTTGTCAACAGATAAATGGGTATTTACATTGGGATATATGTATTTAGTGGAATACTATTTAGCAATAAAATGAAATGCACTATTGATTTATGTGAAAGCATGAGTGGATTTTAAAATAATTATGCCAATACAAAAAGCTAGGCAAATCAATAATACACAGAAGTAGAGTGATCTACAAAAATGTAGATAATGGAAACAATTCAATTGTTTACTGAGATTAAGTTGTGATTACCTGAGAATGGCAGGTGGGTGATAGATTACATGGAGAAACAAGGAAACTTTTGGGGGTGATGTCATTTTAATTGTGGTGATGATTTCAGGATGTATTCATTTGTTAAAATGAACATATATTCATTTTACTATACTTCAATTATATTTCCAAAAGTTGTAATTCTTTAAAATGGTGACATACAGTGTCATTTTCCTTCAACTCTATGAAGTATTTAATATTTTGCTGTTTATTTACAATATTATTATTGAAAAGTTTGATGTTATTTTGATTTTTGTTCCTTTTTAACTGAAGGTTCAAAAATATTTGTTTTCTTTTATTTAATCACATTTAATGGAAATATACCTACATGTGTGTCTTATTCAGTTTTGTGTTGCTGTGATGAAAAGTCTGAACCAGAAAATCTAAAAGAACGAAAAATTTATTTTGGCTCATGGTTTCAGAGGTTCAGTCCAATGCTGGCCATAGCTCTGAGCCTGAGATGAGAGGGAAAAAGAGCATGTGAAAGAAAGCACTTCCAAATGCATTGCTGATCCTTGCATTGTCATTTGGCTTTCTTCTCCAAAATTTAGAATATTACCAGAAAACCTATTCTTCATTCCTTTTTTTTTTCTTTCTCCCCTGTTCCTCAAGTTTAGAGAAGCAGTTTTTTTGCCTGCTAGTCATTCTGAAATGAACTGATGACACCCTCAGGTAAAGAATAATTCCAAGTGTTGGATACACACCTATCTTTTTTTTTTTTTTAATTTTGATTCTGCAATTCTTTGCTCTAGTTTTTCTCTTTCTTTCTTTTCTTTATTTTTTAAAAATTATTATTCTAGGTTTTCTGGTTGCTCTCATTGGAGGAGTTGGTAAAAATTCCTAGTTCACTTTTACAAATTAAATAAAGTTGGAGATTATAGAATACAAATTTTACTTTATAAGTGCAATGAAAAATAATGCATTTTAAATAAATTTTTAAAAAATATTAAATTGCTCATCATGCTAATTGCATCTCTTGGTTCAGTGAATATAACTATTTTGTAGATTTACTAAAGTCACTTAAATGATTACTTCTAGGAATCATTTTCATCTATGTAACATGACATGAGGAAATTATAACACTTATTACTGAATTTTAAGAAAAAAGTACCCATACTTCATTAATTTCCAAGTGTTGTGAAAATAATGTGTGCAAGAAATATTTTTAAAATTTTCTGATGTATTTAGATATATTCATATAAAATGCAAAATTCAAATAGTTGCTCAAACTTTTTGAAAAAAAATTAATGTGTCAATTTTTAAATAATATGATTATGAATCAAAACTTCATATTCTGAAAAGACAATTTTTTCTTGATAACTTTGCTATTATGGAGTTCGATTTTTTTCCACTTAAGTCTCAAATAATTTTCTGTTACAATAAGAAATATAAATAGCAAATTGAATAGAAATGTTTTTATTAATTTTAATCTAAGAGCTGCTATAAACTTAAATTTCCTCACACCAGAAAATGGCTCTGTAGAAAAAATCTGTAAGGAAAATTATATCCCACATATTTTTGCACTAGTGACATTCTAATATTCAGATTTACAGTACTCAATGCTATGTTTATTTTCACTGTAGACAATTTTCATTAAAATACATAGAAATATATTTTTTATAACTAACTTATGATTGACAGTAGCCATACTCCTGTTTTTGAAACTATAATTCTAACATATTTTTAATAAACATTTGAACACAAAATTTATGAGAGTTCTTGATCCTCATAAGTTATATCAGTGTGTATGCATATCATTTGATAGATACGATTCACAGAAAACATGCTTGAGGGGGATTAACAAGAAAAAAATAGTAATGAACAATTTAAACCAGATGTTTAAAGAAAACATTTCAAAAATATCAACTCTTCACTTCTAAAAAATTTTAAAAGAATTGGTCTTTGGGTAACAGGATGAAGTTTCAAAGGTAGGAAAAAATTTTGTTATATGGTCATTAATTTGTTTTATATTCTAACAACCACAAAATGTATGAAATATAGGGGACTGTGATGTTAATGCAATACTTGAGTTTGACAGTTTTACTTTTCTCCTTGATGTAATATTTCAATATATTTTGGCATGAATATCTTTGATACTATAAAACAATCAATAGATTGTTATATTAGTTCAAGTAGCTCTTTTTCTAAGATGAATGAGGGGGAAAAGATAACTTAGGGAATTTCTTTTTCCAAAGTGTGAGCATTATTTTCTATATGCACATCTGTGAACACACACACACATCTGTGTGACTTTATTTTTAAAGCTTTCAAACGTGTATGTTTATGATAAATTTCTATGATTTTTCTATAGAAAGATATTTTTAACTTTTGTCCAGATTGTCATTTTGCCATCTTAAAATATAATTTATATATTTATTTAACAGAATAATATATACCATATTTTGGAGCAATCAAAAGAGATCAAAAGACATTGATCATATTTTTTAACTGAAAAACATATTTAAATTACTGTGTAATAATCACCATATTTGTTATTAATGTAAAATGCCCTTTTAAGTTGTTGAGTTTACACTCAAGCATCATATTCAGATTTTTGTATTGCTATTGTGGCAATTTGAATGTGCTCTTACATCTTTGCTAACATTAAGAGATATTACTTATTTAAAAGTAAAATAGTAACTTTTTAATTCTTTCTTAAAACTATGCATGGATTTTATTTTATTTTATTTTTTTATTTTTATTTTTTTTTGGTACTGGGGATTGAACTCAGGGGCACTCAACCACTGAGCCACATCCTCAGCCCTATTTTGTGTTTTATGTAGAGGCAGGGTCTCACTGAGTTGCTTAGCACCTCGCCATTGCTGAGGCTGGCTTTGAACTCGCGATTCTCCTGTCTCAGCCTCCCTAAGTGCTGGGATTACAGGCTTGAGCCA
>PVHX01021680.1:0-29230 GCA_004024805.1 Geosciurus inauris
GGTGGATCTCTGTTCACAGGGGTGTAAGGGGGGAGGGGGCATGAGGACAGCAAGGGTGATGGAATATGATGGACATCATAGCCCTAACTTTATGTATGACTGCATATATGTTGTGATTCTACACAACTTACAACTAGAGAATTGATATGTTATCCTCTATCTATGTACAATGAATCATTTACACTGTTAACATGTAAGCCTAAAAAAAAAAAAAAGAAAGAAAGAAAGAAATAAGGAAACATGCCTAATTTCACTGATATATTCAAAAAGATCTTGAAGATTATGACTAGTTTAATAAGGAAGAAATAAACACCTTCAGATTAGAAAGAGGATAGTAAAATAATACTTTAAGAGGAAAGCATTTCAAAAATTACTCATAACTCAAATGGAAATCTCAAAAAAAAGATTAAAAATATACTTACTTATTATAATAAAATAAAAAATACAAAATAAACACTTGAGCAAACTCATTGCCAAATGTAGAACAAACACTTGAAAAGAATATATTATTACTAATTATTAGGAAAATGTAAATTAAAATCTCATTGAGATTAAACTACATTTTTATTTAAATGGCTTAAAGCACAAATATAATAATCTTAAGTATGGCTAAGGATAATGAAGCACTGAAATTCTTATACACAACTGGTGCCAATGTGAAATGCTATAACCACCTTGAGGAACTAAGATTTTCTTAAAAGTTAAATGTGCTACTGGTATATGACCCAGCCATACTACTTCAAGATATTTATCCAAAATAAATGAAAACATATTTCCTTAAAAATAAATGTACATTAACATTCACAGAGCTTCATTAACAATATCCAAGTATTGGAAACAACCCATACATTAGTCAAAGATAATTAGATATTTGGTGTTATGTTCGTATTATAGTATAAAATTTACATTGGAGAATAATTCCTCAACAAGAGACTCTGATGAACATCCCCAATCCAAATTAGCTCTTCATACATTCTACAACATGCATTAATCTCAAAATACTTACACAGTCAAATAAACCAAATGCCAACAAAAAATGTTTGTTGCATTACTCATATAAACAAAGTCCTATGGAACATAAATTAAGTCAGCTAATAGAAGCTAGATCTTCTGGTGTTTTGGGAGTGGGAGGTGGACTTGGGTAGGGAGGGATTACAAAGGTGCAGCAATCACTTCTGCAATAATGTGAATATTCATTTATCTACTGTGATACATGTTGCATATGTCAAAGCTAAACAAATCAAACATGAATTCTGTACAATATATGTCAATTATACTTCTTGAAAATTAAATACTATAGTCTTTAAAGGTGGTTAGACCTAAGTTCAAGTCTTTCAATTCTCAATAAAATTGCATTTTGTTTTCTATTTCACTTAAAAATATGGACAATTGTATTTTCCCTAAGGGGCTATTTTAAAACACACCATATAATATGCTTAAAACACTCAACAGGGAGAAAACCATATAATAGTTCTCAAAACTATTCTGTTGCTGATTGCACTAACATCCCACTCTACCCACATATTTTCCTTCCTTTGAGATTTATCCAGGGCTCTTGTCCAGAACAAAAAGTCAAATTAGTTATAATCAGATAATGAGAAAAATAGCATGCAAATCTGTGCAATAGATTTACAATAAAACATGTCATAACTTTAAAAAAATAATTGAAATGTAATAATAAAAACTTGAGTTGCTAAGTCTTAACTACATATTGTTTCCTGTAATAGACACTTCCTTCCATTAATTTATTTTTCCCAAGCACATTATAATATTAGTTGTTTAATCATCTACATTTTATGACGAAGAAACTGCAGCTCAGAGAGCTAAAAAATATGATCACATGCAGCTTATTTGAAAGTTCAAGATCTTCAAACACTGAACAAAATATTTTAAATATCTGATTAGGAAGGTCAGGTTAAATAAATTATTGTAAATTCTTTAAATGGAATACAGTGCAGGCATTAAAATTCTAATAAAGATGATAATGATTCTTTACTGATTGCTTGCCACTTGAAAGTTTTTTATGCTAAGTGCCATTTTATATCCATTTTTATGATAATCATGAAGGAATTCATGGGCAATGTATGCCAAGTGTTAAGTGGCAAATGCAGTGCAAAAACGGAGTTCATAGAATGATTTTTACCATTCTCCAGAAAATATGTGATTTTGCTGAAATATTTGCTGAAATAAATCATTGTTTCTAAATGGTGGAAATTTAAGTAAACTCTTTCCTGGTTTCTATGGAGCAGTTTATGATGATTAGTCATATAACACTTCAAATTAAAAAGTGTTTTAGTCTGGGATGCTATAACAATATAATATAAACTGACTTGCTTACAAACAACAAAATATTATTTCTGAATTTTAGAAATTAGGATATCCGAGTTAGGGCAGTTTCAGTGTTCGAGAAGGCTTCTGGCTTCCAGGAGACACCTTCTTGCTGTGTTCTTTACATAGTGGAAAGGACAGTCCTTCCTGGGACACAAGACTCATCCCTATAACCTAATTGCCTTTCTAAGGTCCCTGCTGCAAATGCCATCAAATTGAGCATTAGATTTCAATTTATGAATTTAGAGAGTGACACAAACATTCAGGCCATAGCTGAAAGCACATATAATTTGCATACTGAAAACGGTATTATTCCTGTATGTGTAGTTGCTAGTGCTCCCCTGAAGAAAAGGGAAGAGAAGGAGTGTACATTTTCTTCACAAATCAATTTACTAGAAGCTAGACACACAGGACTAAAATATTAAATTCCTGGAAAAATTTTGGCAAATTGTGTAGAATAAACCTTGAGTTCTGATATAATACCACAAGCATTATAAACTGGAGTGTTGATAGGACTGACATGCATTAGCTCTCCGGGAAACATTCTGAGAATGGCAATTCATGGAGATTTTAACTTCCTGTCAGCAGATATGTGGATTGAGTTTTTCCACTTCTCTGGAAGTCCTTCTCCTGTTTAATCACTGTCATATGTATTTACCTGACTCTAGGGATTTGTACATACCTTCCTCTTACCGAAGTTCTTAACTTTTCTATAGCTTTTCTGTTGAACTCCTACTCCAGGTTCTATAGTCTATTTTTTTAATTTATTGTTTTTAGTTAAATATAAAATCAGAATCAAGGCTGACATTATCAAAGAATCATGGAGCATATCCCGCTCTGATTCAGCCCCAGCCTTCCCCCACCCACCCTTGCCCCCGTCCCTCCCTCCACTCCTCCACCAACCCCTCTTCAATCCCTATACACTTTACTTTTTTTAAAATTAATGTCCTATGGATACACCCAATGCCAGGATCTCCCAGACCACATCCATGCAAACACATACACAAGTTCTGTTGGATTCATTCCACTACTCTTCCCTTTTCCCATTCCTTCATCCTCCTCTTCAATCACCCTTGTCTACTCTACTCATTTTTCCTCTATCTTGATGAAATGCCCTCTCCTGTTTCTTCCTTTTTTTCTGTTTTTTTTTTTTTAATTCCTCCCACTGTTAATTCCTCCCACTGTTATTTTGTTATTTTGGATTAGCTTCCACATATCAGAAGAAATATTTGACCTTTGGTTTTTTAGGACTGGCTTATTTTACTTAGCATGACACTCTCCAGTTCCTTCCATTTACCAGCAAATGGCATAATGTTATCTTGTTTATGGCTTAGTAATATTCCATTGTGTATATATAACATATTTTCTTTATCCATTCATCTATTGAAGTGCATCTCATTTGGTCTCATAACTTGACTCAATAGTCTATTTTAAATTCTCAAGTATCTCTCAAAAGATTCCCTTCCACCCTGAGTGCTTGACCAATGAACTGCATCTCTGGCCCTGTCTTAAAACATTTTTTTTAGGGGGTGGGGAGGATATCACTTAATTACTGAGTCTGGCCTCAAACTTTTGATCCTACTGCTTTAGCCTCTCAAGTAGGTGCAATTACAGGGGTGTGCCACTATATCTGGATTCTCAAAAGCGTTTATTCCCAGTCTGACTTTAAATATTTCTTCAGAGGCCTCTATAATATTCTCAGTCTTACTGATATTTCATACAAGGTTTAATGCTTTGCCATTTTAATTCAGGGACAATGAAGTTAGTTTATTCCCCGTTCACTTTTAGCATGTTCCCATCATGACTCATTACTTACCAAAAAATAGAAAGCCCATGCCTTTTGAGTGGGCTATATATATATATATATATATATATATATATATATATATATACACATACACAGATATATATGTATGTGTGTATGTATATATGTATGTGTGTATGTGTGTGTGTGTGTGTGTGTAGCTATTTTACACTAATCTTGAATCTCTGCCAAATAAAATTCTGATTTTATAGTCACCACCTTTGCATATAAAATCATTAGCTCTTGGTCATAGATTTCTTTCTATCACAAATTCTAGTATCATTATCAGGAAGAGCAACGGTTACTTTCCACAGCAATACATGCTTTGGCACCTCAGCTTCCAATTCTCTACACCTCCAGTGGATGTTTCTTTAGCTAATATCAGCAGTCCTCTTTTTTCTTTTTCTTGCTTTGGAAATTTCCATTCTCAAAAATTATACTACTTCTGAAACATCTGTTTCAAACCTCATAATCTTGACTCCTACTACAAAATTCAAGAAAGTAAGAGAAGATGGAGAAAAGAAGAGAAGAGGAAAAAGGAAGGGAGGAAGGAAAGGAGGGAAGAAGAGAGGGAGGGAGGAAAGGGAAAATCTTGGATCTTTCAACTCAACAGCCTCAATGCATACCCATTAGTACCATTTATGTGTATTTTATGACACTTTGAAATTGTTTCTGTCCTTCTCTGCTTACTTATATGCCTTCAGACTTTCACAGTTCTTTTTCATTTTGTTTATCCCAGAGTTTCTTCTATGCTCCTGGAATACTGCCTTTATAATATCCAGCATTTTAGACCCTATAGAATCTTATAGATATGATAAAATATTTAATTTCTTCTCAGAAAGAATTCATCGTATGGTGTATGGAATAAAACATAACTTATTGACTACAACCTGTAAGAAGAAGATGTTAACCTTGTACATGTTAAAGGAAGACAATTATTTCATCATAAAGAGAAGCATATGAATGCAGAAAGGCCAACTGTGTAGCCACCTCCCAGGTTCATACATCTCCTTAGCTCTTCTAATATCTGTATTATTCTCCTCTCTCAGTATCTCTGTCTTTCTGTTTGTCTGAACCATTGCAATGTTTCTCCTATACTGCCCTTCTGTCCCTCCCGGTCTAACAAGGGAAATAAATACACATACGCTACATCATAGAGACTCCTCTTATGCTGGGCAAAGGAGGAAAGAAACATTAAATTTTAATCAATTAACCGCCTCTGGTTTTTTCTCTCACCGGTTTAGTACTATGACAATATATACTTATACGCAGAACTATTACTTATATCTCCTATCAAAGTACTGTGAATTTTTCTCCAATTACATTTATTGATTTTAAGACTATGCATAAACATAATGTTTATGTAGTTACAGTTCTGTAATCTGATTTCTTCACTTTTTGGCTAATATAATTAGAAACAGTACAAGCTCACTATATTACCATAAGGGTACTGACATTTGTCATATTACTTCTTTAAGCATTCTTTGAATAAAACAAGAAAAGAAACATTTCACATAATAATCACTCTTACAATCTAGAATTCAATTTTCACATTATGTATATATATAACATTTGTTTTTTTAACATTTGTATTTAGGACATCATTCAAGTTATACAATGTTTTTAGGACTGGAATATTTTACTAATGATTCAATATTTACTAGAGAAATTAACTAATAATTAACTAATAAGAACAAAACAGGTCAAGTGACTTTTTAAAAAGATGATGTTTGTTGCACTGAAAGGAAATGCTTTTTTTATAATAGTCTAAAATACTATTTAAAGATGTAAATGGTTCATATATATTATGTTTTTATTATGTGTAATATAACATGGCATATTATCATGTAGAATAGAGCATGAGAATGCATATTAAGATATAAATTTACAAGAAAATATTGACTTCAATTTTAGTAAGTATTAATGTTAAATGGGGATATTATTATAAGTAGTGAATAAAATTCTAGTAACCCAAATATTTTGGAAAATCACAACATAAAACTATCATTTTTTTGGAGGATGTTCAGTAGTATATGCTGGGAAATAGTACATAAATCACTTGAAAATTTCATCAATAAATTCCATGAAAGTAAAAAATACATTCATATTTTAACTACATACTCCATGTAGAGTATTGTGCATCATACTATAGTTAATCAATAAACACTTATCATATTAACAAAAAATAGAACAGTACAGTAGGTGTAGTGGGTGAGCTAGTTTCCTGTTACGTTGTTCAACAGTAAACTGAAATATTCCAAACATTTCTATTAAATAACACAAAAATGGCTATGTGTTATTAGTACTTTATGCTTGAATATGCTATATGAAAATTATACCTTGATGATTGTTTTCAGAATGTTTAAAACTCTGCTCTTGCCTCAGACACAGCGGAGTTCAGAGACCACATCACATGTTTTCACTTGTGAAATGAGAAATCTAAGGACAGTAAAGCTCACTTCTGTTTCAATTATTATTCCTGTGGGCTAATAAATCTATTTACAAATGTATGTCAAATGAGAGCAAACAAGGGCTTTTGGTAATTCATAAATGTTCCCCTTCAGAGTTCTTTTCTTTGACGGGCATGGAGTCACACTAAACTGAAGCCAAAGCAGAGAGAGCCACAGCACAACACAACAAAGCAAAACCTTTCCACATGTGATTTTGGGTGACTCACAGAAAGGAGGAAATAAAAAACAACAATCCTAGTATTTTAGGTATAGAAATAATTTCAAAAGACGTGTCTTTAGAAATTACAATAAATTTGATTCGGAAATATTAATAAAAGACCAAATAAAGATAATAAAATCAGTATATACATAATTAACATGCAAAAATAGATGCTCTTTTGATAAAGTTAAAACTAATAATATCCATTATGTGTTAAGAGGCAGTGGCTAATGGCCCAATTTTCTCATTGCCCATCTTATGGCTTGTATTTCATATGATCCTTTCTTTTGCTCACCATTTCAACAGGACCAAATAAAATAAGTCACATTTTTTGCCAAATAAAATAAGTCACATTTTCAGTCAAGGCAGGGATATGACTTTTGTGTAAATTCTCTCATTGACATCTTGGTGGCAGTCTTCCCTTAACATGTAACATGAGGCATAATTATAGAGAAAAGGCCCTAAGAATTATGTGATTTCTATGAAATGTCTCCTCCCTTTGACATCTCTGTTATAATTGCTTTTGGAGATTTTCCTTTGAAATATCTGATCCTCTAACCTGAAAATAATGCAACTATAACTTTCTTTCATGTTAAATAAAGATATATATGTTCTATCTATCTATCCACCTATCAACTTTCCATCTACCCATCTATCCATCTATCCTTCTATATGTCTATCTACATTTAGGTTTGGTTAATGTTCTGTCAACTTGAGAATTGTTTTTCTTTTTCAGTTTTATCTCTGACCTTGAGGTATACATTAAGAAGGACTTTAAAAAACAAAACAAAACAAAAACACTGTAGGAGATGTTGAGAGCTTGACTTTAAGCTGAAACTGTCATAAAACAGGGATAATATTGCTTTTGTCTACTGGTTTTATTTATTCTTTTAATACATAGAGAATCTTGTTCATTATAAACTCTGCCTAGAAACTTAGGTGTGGATTTAGGGAAGCCTGTCCTGGGCAGTAGCCATTGGATTGCAGTAGATAGATTTGGATGTGAAAACAAGATATACAGGTAACTTTCTTTGTCTTTTAGTGATTGTTCTTGTCTCATAATGTTGACTAAAATTCTTTCAAGATTTATGCTGACTATGTGAGGAATCATGAATGCCTGGCAATGGAACAGGTGTCTTTTTGAACTTAGCTATCAATCATAAACTGAGTGTTACCTGACACATGCACAGTGGGACTTCAACCTTAAATAGAAATGGTATATATAGCTGAATCCGAACAAGTCTGAAGAGATACAAAGAAATTACATGAGCAGGTGGCTCAGACTACCATAATACTTGCTCCTGCTGCTCTACCTCACAACACAGATATGACCTCATGGGGTGTCCACTATGACTATCAACAGAAGAGGAAAAAAAAAATGTGGTCTGGTTTACAGCTGAATCTGCATGTTAACTGGCAGCATCTGGAAGAGAATGACTGCTGAAAAACAGCCTTATGCAATGTTGGTTCTGAAAAATAGTGTTGAATAACAAACTTCACAGTGGGAAGAATTTTGTACAAAATATATAATTTCTACTGTTAGGAAAGAAATGTGTCCAGAAGCACAGATCTTAGGCAGTGACTAATGGATAGCGTTAATAGGTAGACTCTTTGTAAGGGTGGTGGGAATTCATGATTAAATGAGTAGATTATCTGGAGAAGACTTTCTTGGCTGTATTTCATAGAATACACTCAAAATGATTTTTTCCCAGTAAATACAGCCATTAGAGGACAGTCACCGCTCAGATGTTTCTCAGCAATTAGATAGATAAGACACAACTTCCTGCATCATCTTTCTTTAATTATCTAAGTTTGTTCAATAGATACATGTGCAATGGAAACATTGACAAAGGAAATAAAAGATGGCAGCCCTAGCATTATCTGCGACCAAGAGCAAGAATCCCAAGTTTATTTTATCAAAATCACCAATGCTAGCTAATAATAATCTTCTTTTTCAGCCTTCGGTGAATCAACTTGAGTAATCTAGATCTGTATAGTACAGGCTGATGTAAGAGAACCATAGCTGTGTTTGTGGGTTTATGTGCTCCTCGTGAGGTACCAGAGTTTCTCTGGTGTTGAGGCAAAAATTACCATAATGGAAAGCAAAAATTCTGAAATTACAGGTTCCTTGCTGGTGTTGTACAGTCTATGGGTGTGAGCAAATAAATAATGATGTATATCTACCATGATGGTACAATGCTGAGTATTATCACTGTTGTAAAAATCCTCTGAGCACTTACTGTTCATACCTAAAGCCCTAAATCTTTACCGCATTTCCTGGCAATCATTGATAACATTACTGTATCCATAATTATGCCTTTTCCAGAATGCCATAAAATTGAAGTTTTTTCACTTAATAATAATCATTTAAGCTTCCCCAGTGTTCTTTCATGGCTTCATAGCTACTCATTTTGTTTTAGTATTGGGTGATTTCTATCATCTGGATGCACCACTTCATCCTTCTTCTGCTAAAGGACATCTTGGTTGTTTTCAAAATTACAAATAAGATGGCTTTAAATACCTACATGCAGATTTTTAAATGGATATAAAATTTAAATTCCTTTGAGTAAATACCAAGAAGTGTGACTACTGGTTCATATGGTTAAGATTGTGTTAAGTTTAGAAGACAGACTGGACTGTCTTAACAGTGGTATTGACATTGCATATGCTTACCAGCAGTGAATTAGTTCCATTGCTTCACACTCTCACCAGCATTTGCTGGTGTTTGGCTTGTCCTGGACTTTGGCCATTCTCATGTTATTTTCATTTACATCCCTCTGATGAAACATGATGGGGAGCATGCTTTTTTGTGACTTCTATATCTCCTTGGGGAGGTGATATTCGGCCCATGCTTTAAATGGGTTAGTTTTTATTGTGAAGTTTAATAGAGGTTTTTTGGGTACATTTCAAATAACAGATCTTTATCTGAAAAAATTTTAGAAATATATGCTTCCAGTCATGACTGTATTTACAGAAAATAAAATTTTAAATTTAGTAAAAATTACCAACTTTGTATTTCAAAGACATATTTTTGGTATTGTACCAAAAAAGTCATTGACAAACCCTAAGTTTATGGAAATTTTATATTATAAGTGTTAAGTTTGCAGTTTTACATTTAGATTTCTGAGCCAATTTTAGTTAATTTTGTGAAAGTGTAAAGTCTAAATCTATATTAATTTATTTGTAGCTAAGTATCATTTTTTACAGTACCATTTATTCAAAATATTACTTTTTTTCCATTTTATTCATTTTTCTCATTTGTCAAAGATTAGTTGAACATATTTATGTGACCCCATTCCATTGATCTATCTTTCTTGTACCAATCCCTCACAGTCTTGTTACTATAGCTTTTAGAAAGACTTTAAGTTTGGTAGGGCTGGCCCTAACTTTGTTCCTTTCCTTCAATGTCATACTGGCAAGACTGGATCTTTTGCCTTTCCATATAAATTTTAGGATTTGTTTCCTGAAATCTACAAAAACAGATTCATGGGATTTTGACTGGGATTTCTGAGTCTGTATACCAAAAAGAGAAAACGACATTTGAGAAATATTGAGAATTTCTACGCATGAACATAAGTTGTATCTTCACTTATTTAGTTCTCCTTTGATATCTTTCATTAGCTTTGTATTTTTGCTTATGTAGATCTTACAAAAATTTCTTAGCTTTACATATCAGTATTTCATGTTTTTGCATGCTAATGTAAATAATATTGTTTTCAATTTCATTCTTTACTTGTTCATTGATGTTATTTAGGAAAGACATCGGCTTCGTGTCTTAAGGTGTCCTGCAATCATACTATAATTGCGAATTTATTCCAGGAGTTAGTTTCTTTTCTTTCATTTTGTTTTGTTTTGTTTTCATTCATTTGGGTTTTCTGCATAGATACTCATGTTATTCGCAAACAGTTATAATTCTTTCTCACCGATCTTTACATATTTTATTTCTTTTTCTTGTCTTACTGTGTTAGCTAGGACTTTCAGTAAAAAAAAAAAAAAATTAAAAGCAATGATAAGAAGTGACAAACTTTTCTTGTTCCCAATACTAGTGGGAACACTTTCAGTTTTCCACTGTTTAGTATGATGTAGTATGTTTTTTTGTAGATGTTCCTCAATGAGTTGAAGATTTCCCCTTCAATTTCTAGTTTACTTAGAGCTTCATCATGATTGTTATTGAATAGCTAAAATGTTTTTCTGCATCTGTTGATATGATACTTAGACTATTGATGTGATGAATTTTTGAATTTTCAATCAGCCTTGAATACATAGGATACATCCCACTATTATTTATAAAACTAAATGACAACTGAATTAAAATCCATCCCATGATATTGTCTCTGATTGTCATTTTTTAAAATCTCCATGGTAATGAGAGTGAAGTTTTATTCAACTAAAGGAAAGAAATGCATAATCATTGAACAGCAAAACTAATGGATTGGTCCAATTTTCTTCTGTTTACCCATCTAGATCAACTGTTCACTCATTTGACTCATGAATATTGCTTTTACTGGGTATGTATAATGTGTTATTTCTACTTGGATTGAACAGAGATTAGAAGAAAATCAAACTGCTGAGTAGAGTGAAATCTGATACTGCTGCGTATTTGCTATATTTCAGGCAGCAGTGATTCTCCGATCTACACTCCACATCTCTTCCTTGGTAGCTAAAGTTTGCTTTTTGGAAAGGCTACATTGTGATGTATCAATGCCAGCTGACTGTTGCCTTTACAAATCACTCCATCTCAGTGCCAGGTATGGAAATTAGGCTACATTGGCCCTTTATACAAGCACAGTCATTGACTGAATATCACTAAGTTAATTGACTTTGTATCATATGAATCAAGTAATTGTTCAACTGAAATTTCCCCAAATTCCTGAGGCAAAAATTATAAGCAAAGCATATTTTTAAGGCACTAAATTTGGAGATAGTTTATTATGTAACAATGCATAATTAGAGCAGAATTTAATAATAGAATTAGAGTGCTATTGTAAAAATGTCAGACATATATAGCATTACTTTGTGTTGGTGGTAGGTGAAAATGAAATAGATCTGGAATAGAAAGTTCATGAAAGTTTGAGGGAACTCAGTAAGTCTGTTGTTGAGATCTTAGATGAGAGAGGGAATCTCAAGAAAACAGGAATATTTGTGTGTAAGAGCAAACGTTTTTCACAGTTCACTATTTTCTATATTACAGGAAAAATAAAATGATGATCTCATTAATTCTTTTATATAGCAAGAGAGATTTCAGGCAAGATGAAGAAAGTCTCCATTATCTTCATCATCTAGCTACCAATAATAATATGAAAAGAAACAAATTAAATTGATATTGTTTCAATTTCTGAAAAAAATAGAGGAAATATAATAGCTTGCAGCAGAAATAATTTAAAATTAATGAATGTAATCAAGGAAATGATCAAGTCCAATAGTTTGATGGTTAATCTAGACTGTCAACTTGATTGGATTAAGAGATACCTACAATTAAGAGAATTGTGGATATATCTATGGGAGTGTTTCCAGAAGTGATTGGCATGTGAAACAGTAAACTAAGTGGGGAGATCCAACCTGAATGTGAGCAACACAATCCAATAGGCTTGGTTCCTGGACGGAACAAAGGGGAAGGAGGAGGAAGTGGAGGCAAATAGAAACTTGCTTTTTCTCCTTGAGCAGAAGCTTCATTTGCTTTAGCAATCTCTTAAGGACATCTGATTCTGCTTCATTCACTCTTCCAAAGCAGACTCTGACTAGTGATTCTTCAGAGTTTCCAGGCCTTCAGTCTCAGATGGGTGCTACGTCATTGGTCCCTCTTATTCTGAGGTTCTATCTTCTTTGACTGAACAGCTACTTGTTCTTCTGGTTCTGCAGCATGCAGACAGCCATTGTGGGACTACATAGCTTCTGTTGCTATAAGCCAATCTCACATTCCCTTTTTGTAATTCTATCCAGCTGTTTAGCTATCTGTCTACATATCATGAATATGTATATATTATGTCCACTCCATTTCTCTAGAGAATCCTAATACAAATACTAAACGTAGCCTCAGAGCTAAAACATGAGGTGTGTGGTTCTAAGATACTTTAAGAACTCAAAATATTTCATTGGCCTTTCTAATAGTGGTTTAAAGCTCTTAAAGGTTTGCAAACTTGTACACTGAGTCTCATTTTTAAAACATACATGGTTTGGCATTAAAATTCATGGTGAAAATAAATAATAAAGTGAATTATGACTGAGTAATTATAAAAGCCCAAAATATTTTAAAGTAATTATCCTTGCTAGATTCAACATATAGAATGAAAGGAGATTTTTGGATTCCTACAAGCAACAAAAAAGCTGAAAAAACTATGTGAAAATACCGTCAATTCTAATAAAAAAGCAACAATATAGCAAGGATCCTCAAGGGTATATGAGCAAACATATAGAAAGAGATAATAGGTTTACTAGTGAAAAAGATTTCTCATAGGAAGCTGTGACTGGGCTCTAATCATAAAACTGACAACATAGTCTCAGCTTCTGTGTACCTCCCCTCACCACCCATCTATACATTTTGATAGAGAATCTTTACTGTGCTAGATATATCATCTCTACCTCAACATAGTACATTAATTCTTTGAGTGAAAGGTAAACTGTCATTCAATCCATAAGACTTTTGAATGGTGGACACTTTGGTTAAGAAACTACCTTCAAGGACACTCATCTGTAGATTAAAAAGATACTGACCTCAATATTATAATTTAACAATATCAAAATGCATGAGATTTTTGGTGTTTCAATAAGAGATAAGTGTATTTTTCATGTGGGAGGGAAGAAAATCACTGTGGCCCAGAAGGCAGACTAAAAGAGTTAATCTACACTAGTCACTATTTAATCTACACTAGTCCATATTTAGCTGGACTAGACTTGCGTAATTAACGGGATATAGAGAAATTGGAAGAATGTAGTCATAAGCTAGGTATAAATATCTTGCAACTTCTAGAAATGTCTCTTTGAAATTTTGAAATGCTGTTTAAGTGCAAATAACCTAAGGAATACTGTGTTGTGAGAAGCCCAGACGAGGCATACAGAAAGGCCTTGTAGACAGAGAGTTATTCTGTCCAACCTCTATTGTCCCTACCAATCCTGAAAAGATGCAAGGCGAGTAAATTAAGCCATCTCAGATTTTCTAGTCAAGACCAGCCACAAGGTAAATATCTGTAAGTGAATCTCATGTGCAGATGAATGGCCAAGCTGAACCCTTTTTGAAATAATAATCCACAAAACTCAAGAGCAAACTAAAATAATTCCTTTGAGCTACCTACTAAATTTTTCAGTAACTTTCTATATAATAAAACATCACTGTAGCATACTCAGATGTCATCACATAGTATTAAAACAGTTAGAGAGCATTTTATTTATCTTTATTATTTTTCTGAATTGTTTTCTCCACTTAAAATAGAAATTTGTGTCACACAAATTCTTTGGTACATTGATTTATCATTTGAGTCATTTTTATAATCATCGTTAAATTTTTAGTTTGCATTGCTGATAGTAAGGTAAATGTGAAGAGAACTATATTTTTAATATTTTAAAATTCCAAAGGCATAAGAACCAGGCACATTTAAATGGTAAAGGCTTCCTAAAATATGTGTGTTGTATAAATTTTAATTTTCTTCATCATTAAGTATGAATAAACTTAACAAGTAATATTTATCTCATATAGTCAGATCCAAACCATACTCTAAGTGTGAAATGTGCAATTCATGAGGCTGGCTGATACAACCAGTTCTATCCCAGGATACTGATCACATGTTAACAATCAACTGTTTTCCAAACCAATGGTAACTTCTATGGAGACATGATTTTCAGGAGAATAGTTTAGGAAATAATACATTGTATTAAGTAAAGGGCCTTCAAACAAAGTCAAACATAGAAACAAATTCATGTGTTATACTAAAACCTCAATTTCACGTATCTGTGTTTTATATACCATGACCTCCTACTTACTCTTTATAACAAACACTTTAAAATACATCCTCAGACTATCCCCCAAGATCAGAATAACTAATTAATCTTCACTTTAATTATGATTTACTTCATTTTCATGCTCATTATAATGTTATTAATGTTGGATAGATCATCATCACTATGGCAACCAGAAGTATTATGTATGTGACCTAAAGTCTCTACTAATTAACTTTTGCTTTGGGTTTCTCAACATAGTGAATAAATGAATGCAAAATAATGCACAATTCTAACTTGTTTTATATCATTTTCTGCTAATCTATTAAGATTTAATGATTCCATCTCTACTTCTCATCAGGAATATATATTTTCCTATTCCAATGGATTATACCGCATGTGAAAACATTAATTCTATTGTTCTCAATAGATCAATGAAAGAAATATACCTCGAGGAAAAATGTATTATTTTATTAACACTAAAATGTGTTAATTTATAGTTTTCAAATGTGTATCTTTTATTTATAAAACAATGTTGAGATAAATGCTCATAATGAAATTTCTTAAACATAAAAGTCAAATGAACCTATTTTCCACAAAAGGGGGAATGGCTTCATAATGTATGTTTAATATTTTTTTAATCCTGGAATGAAAACTGAGCATTGGAGAATAATAAATACTATAAATGATATGATGACATGGCACTTTCTAATAATTTATAATATTAAGTAGATCGGTATTCAAGAAAAAAAATATTTCATTAAAATTTTTTGTTTGTACTTGTTATGTTGTACTTTATTTTATTTATTTTGCAGTGCTGTGGTTAAACCTAGGGTCTTACACATGCTAGGCAGATGCCTTATTACTGAACTACATAACTAGCCCTCGCATATTTTATAATGAAAATATTAAGTTTAAAGTATTACGTTAATTACAATTGTTTGCTTACTATAGTAAATCAAAAATATTTGGTTTCAAAATGTCAGTTATAAAATAAAAACATGTACATTTAAATACATTCATCAATTCCTTTAAGAATCAGATTTATGTGTGATATTCTTATTTTGTTAATCCCAGCCCAATTTAACTTTTGCTATACTTCATTTCCTATAAAATGCTGTATCTTTATAAAAGTCATAATGCAATGACTTAGAACCTCTGGCACAAAAATAATTTTGATCTTAATAAAATATTCAAAAATGCAAGCAACACACTGAGAAAAATTGGTAAAGATAAAAATATGCTCACTTAGATATGTATAAAATATGGATATTCTCCTACATAAAAATGACTCATTTATATAAGCATTGACTTTACAGAATTTATTTGAAATGAAAAATCCTGTGATTTCATCCCTTCACAGGTATAAAGCATTAGTTGAAACCTTTTTGTGTATACTTATATATGTTTTATTCAAATAAATCATTGATAACAAAGATATGTTTAATGTCTCAGAGTATTTTAAACTATACTTAATAACACAACCTGTATCTATAGGCAAAATTATTATTAATTGCAGGCTAAAAAAAGGTGACAGGTTAAAAAAAGATGGAAAAATTAGCCCAATTCTTAATATGCCCATATACACAGAATCACACACATACACACATATATAACACATATATGAAATTTATATATATATATGTACACACACAATATGAGTAGGTATTTGTGCAAGTGTGTGTGTGTGTGTGTGTGTGTATAAAAGATTACTTTGGTTTCTGCTTCAGGTTCACCACTTCATATCATTGTTTCATGTGGCAATATTAATTATAGGTTTTTAAACTTCCTTCATCTGCAAGCTGAGGAAAATAATGGTATCTATTATATAGTCAAAGTAAAATATATATGTACATTAAATATGCACAATTAAATACATTTATCGATTTTATATAAATCACATAGGCACACAATTTATCACACATTTAGAATAATGGCATGGAATTTGGTAATCATTATGTAAGTGTTTGATTTTATTAATTACTTTAGGTCCAAAATAAAAATCCAAGGATTAATTAATATTAAAATAAATAATTCTGTACTGTGTTTAATTTGTATTTTTCAATATTTTCATTAACTCAGTAGTCAAGTACTAACAAAATTCTGCATTTTAATACTTTTCCTTGATTCTATCTATTGGAATAAATGTTAGCACTGGACCTTTGTTTGTTTCAGTTAGATAAGCACAAGTTGAAAATAAATGAGAAGCCACAAAATATCTATTAAATCCCATTTTTTGATGATGCTTGTTTATTAGTTTTTAATCCTTGCATTGGGTGCAGCATTAAGTATTCAAAAACCTCTTGAGTCCTAAATTAAGATTAATTAATCAAAACTCACCATGAGAAACTGTGGCATTCAGATGTGCTCTCTGCTTGAACCCAGGCTGGACAATCTGTTCACATCACATTGGTTTCAGAAGCACTGCTCCTTAAATCTTGTGCTTTTATATTCCCACCTTTTACAATATTTATTGCTTCTTTGAACTAGTTAAAACTATTAAAGAAAAAGAAGCTGAAAGAAACTACTGAATTGAAAAAATGATTATACAATTGGACGGTATATATATTTTTCAATAACGTCAATCTTTCAAATACTTTTCTCCTAAAGCTGTAAAGATATGCTAATATTTTACAATATGCATAGCATCATTAGTAGTGATTGAGTTTGCTTATTGAATGTGTTGAATGATATTGTGTGCAATTTGTTTTATGCCCAGATTGATTTGAATGTTACATATATTAATGTTTCGTTCATAGCCATTAGTTACATGATTTTAAATTTTATTTTGACCCTATACAAGTTTATGACATGTTGTGTAGCAGCTGTGTCTCAGAGGGGTGCAATGATGCACTAGGTATGAATCGCTGCTTTAGAAAATAAAAATTAGAAGGTAACACAATACATGCATATTCAAAATGTCTGCCACACAAATTCTAAAAGGATTTCTTTAGTAATATGTTATATGGTTTTATTAATGTCATTTCACACTTATTATATAAGTTTCTTGTTTGAAACTTAAAATTATATAATGTGATAGTTTGAAATTTGAAATTTAAAATTATATAATGTGATAGTTTGAAAAACACTATGAAACAGTGCTATTTAAATAGTTTCAAAGCTGTTCAAGAAAATATGCAGAGTATAAACTCAGACATTATAGAGAAGATAATCATAATAAAATGGTTTTACTATTGATTAAATGTGAAAGTGATTCAAATTTTATCTGAGAAACACGTAAGAGATCTTGAGGAGCAGTGTAGTACTTTAAAAAAATGGTGCACACTTAAAATTATTATATGTTATGGTTTGGATATGAGGTGTCTCCCTGAAGCTCCTGTGTTAATGCAGGAATATTCAAAGGTAAAATGATTAGATTATAAGAGTTATAAGCTAATCAGTCCATCCTACTTTGAATGAACCAACTAGATAGTAACTGTAAACAGGTGGGTGTGCCTGGAGGAGGTAGGTCACTGGAGGTGTGAACTGGAAAGGTTCATCTTCCTCTGTCTCTTCTCTGTCTTCTCTCTTTCTCCTTTCTCCTCTCTCTTCTCTGGATAATGCAGCTTTCCTTCTGCTATGCCCTTCACTGATGATATTCTGCCTTACTTCCGGTCCACAGCACTAGAGTCTGCACACCATAGTCTGAATATCTGAAACCATGAGCCCCAAATAAACTTTTCCTCCTCTAAATTGTTCTTGTCAGATATTTTGGTCATAGTGACGAAAATAATCAGAGTACCCTGAATCTCACATTTCAATGCTCATGTTTATTCAGTCAACATTAAACATGGTAGGTCTGGCCATCCATACAGAAACATTTCCTTTACTTGGCTTTTGAGAAATCATATTAATCATTTATTCTTGGTGACCTTCCATGCTTATCCTCAATTTCTCAACCGCAAGCTCGTAACTAAGTCTTCTTGTCTCTTTCACCTTAATCTTTTCTTAACTTTAAATAATTTTATCTAGTCTATATAGCTTTAATTACATATTAAATTAATGAAAAATTATGTACATAGGCATAATGTACATCTAATCATATTATATTAAAACGTTTCTTTGCATTCATCAAGACTTTCTTTAAACTATATCCATCTAACTAAATTTTCTGTTAAATATCAAATGTATCTTAAAAGCAACAATTTCAAAATTATTTGCAGTTCACAAACTCGAATGTTCTGCTCCCACAAGCTATTCTTCCTATCCTTATCTAACACTCACTTCTTAATCCTCAAAAGCCTGAAAATCTTAACTCTGAGTTTAATCTTCCATGAACTACAGGCAATCAATGTTCCTTTTGGCTTTCTCTTTAAAATTTATTCAGATCATATACAATTAAAACCTCTTCAACTAAACTGCCACTATTGCTTACATTACTAAAGTAATGACTTCCAAGTTTGTTATCATCCTTTGCTCTTAAGTTTCTTGTACTTTTTCTTGTCATCAGCTACTGAACAACAGTTTTTATTCTGCTTTCCCGTCTATAACAGAAATGGCATTGCTTTCAGCAGAGGATGAACAGTTGTTAACAGGAAAAAGATAAATATCTTACATCAATCAATCTCTTACATCATTATAATCCACATTCTGGCCTTTACTGTTGATCACTTAAACTATTTTAACTTTGTTATATATCCATCTTGGATGCCATCATCTTTGATAATATTCTTTGAATGACTCTTGCTTTTCTTCAGTTTTACATGCTTGAGAAGCAGATGTTTTATAAAAATAATCCATCAGTCATTGTACATTGTCCTTTCAAGAGTTTGCAAGGCAGATACCAATATCTTTGATGTTGCCTTCTAAGTAGGTCTGATATGCTATAGCTCCTACTCTTTCTCCAGTACCTGGTAAGTAATACTCCATCAATTTTGAAATCCTTATGACCCTCCAAATCAGCCATGCTAGTTCAATGTCTTTGCATTTAAAAATCCTACTTTACAAATCTCCACTATACTCTATATCCTTTGGATACTCCTAATATATTTCAAAGTTAAATTTAGGTGTGCCACTTTAGAACACATCATTTCCACAAGACCCATACAGTTTTGCTAGACTAGAGTCACTTTTGCACAATTATCTTATTTCAGCACATTAAAAAAATAATGCACGACATGGAAATCTCATTGTAATATCAACAGAATGAAGTTTTTATAACTAATGTAATATTCTTTCTAAAATTGCCTGGCATATTTTTAAAGCTACATTACCTCTTATTTATTATTCTATTTTTTCCCATGATGCTATTATTAATGCTTACGTTCCAGTATTATTTATATTAACTTGCACCTACATGAAAACAATTATTTAAGGCTTCTGAGAGAAAATATTTTAAATAGGGAACAGTTGTTATTTAGTGAAACACTACATCAATTTAAGTCAAATAACATTTCATGATTTTAAGTAATACTCGGAGAAAAAAAGGATTATATGAGCTGATCCCTGATCCCTCTGCATTAACGAGAAAAGGAATTCAGAAACAACATTATTTTGAGAAGATAGGAGAGTCTTATTGGCTGTGCAGCATGCCTAACTGGCTCTAGTGCGTTTGAGAACTGGAATATGTAAAATTAAAAATTAAATAATTTTCTTTGTTGCTGTGAAAATCCCTAGGTTTGACCTCAAAAGCAAATTTATGGATGTGTGATATACTCAGAGACAGGAAGGTGATTTTTGTCTTTTTAAATTTATTTTCTGGTTCATTTGGTGTGGGTAGTAAATTAATAACAAAGAAGGGATGAAATGCAACTACAACTCAATGCCAGATCAGAAATTAAAGACAAAGATGTTGATTGGAAGCATGTATTCAGACACAGAAGGAAACAAGAGCCAGAAATGAGAAGATCCTGGTGACTAAACACTCAGGCATTGAGAAAAATCTTGCAGGACACAAATAGGGTTAATTTATGTCACACCTAAATTTTAATTGCTAGTGAGACACTGGAATTACATTTACATCCATTGCAATGAACTACAAGAATGTTTAGCATGTTTGTTTCCTCTATTAAGAGGAATATGTGGTTTTGAGAAAAACAAAACAACAACAAAAAGGCCTGAGAACCCTTTTATATCTATATTATTCACATTTTCTCTATAGACTCATGTATTTGTATTGTGTATATTCAACTCCAACTTAAAGATATTATTTTAAAAGAGATATTTTAGGAATCCTCTATAGTGAGTGCTACTTGGTTAATCAGACTTATTTAAAAGAATCCAATAATCCTAAATATTGTACAGTTCCCAAATATCATACACCCAGTTTGCCTGTCCTTAACATTTACATTAGTATAGTATATTAGTTACAATTAATAAACCAATATTGATTCAAGGTTATTAATTTCCTTGGCTGTACCGAGTTTTGTTGTTGTTTTCTCTCTCTTATGATCTAGTACAGGATGCCACATTACACCCAGTTGTCAATGTCCCTTAAGGTCCTCTTGGGTCTAACAGCTTTTCAGACTTTAGCTGATTGTGTCAATGTTGACCATTTCGAAGCTACTGGTCAGGTATTTGCAGAATATCCCCCAGTGGGGACTGGTCTGATGCTTTTATGCTGTCCTATAGCTGAGTATTTTTGAGAGGAAGACCACAGAGCTAGAGAGTTTGGTCATCACTCTATGTCAAGGTCTCCCCTGTGCCCCCACCCACCACTGACCTTCCTTATTCCATATCTGCTGTTGCGCTATAAAAATCCCAATGCTTCAAGTAGAAGCCAGATGTGTAATATGCATATCCGTAAATTGACCACTGGCAAAGTAGAAAGGGAACACTAAAATTGGTCTTTGCCAATCATGATTTCCTTTTGTATCCATTTTCTTAATAAAAATATATTTCTGTTAGCAAATAATTACAATATATAAGCAACAAATAACATTAGTCACCAATGTTTTTCTCCTTTCTACCTTAAAATAAAGAATGCTTAGATACTTTTTCCTCTACCTCTATTTTTCTTCATAATTATTAACTTGCACTATTTTATGATCCCACATTTTTTTAAATAGATTGTCTGGTTAATTAGAGAGTTTGCCATTTTGAAATGAAGGTCAGCACCATTTAAATAAATTATTAACTCTGAGAATTACAGTTCTCACTTAAAGGAAGTGTCACCCATATGAGGAACTGAACAAAAGCAGCCAAGGGAAACAAACTTAAAGAATTTATTCATCCTGTTTAATAATGAATCTGTGATGATCAAAATTTGTCCACATATTATTATAGAAAAATTATAACACAATATTTAGTTTATCTTGATACAAACTTAGTCTATAAGACCATGCAAATTTGAATGAAGATTATGCTTTTATTTTGCTTTTTTTTTTTCAATTTGGAAACTGTTTTGCTTGAGAAGTTAATTTATGCAGGTGTGCATTTTGATCATTTCTTTTAAGGATCATAAAAATTTTTATTGTTTATGTTAAGAATGTAAATGTCTTAACAAATTTTGTTATGTGAAATATAAAATAGAGCTTACTATGGTTGCTTTGACAGAAAATTTTCAAACAGCTTAGCTTACTTGTAAATAAATACCATCTTCAAGAAATGAAAATGTTACTTGCTTACATACATTTTAACAAGTTAGTATAATTAACAATTTAGTAGAACATCCCATATTAAACAGAACTGTCAACATCCTTCTGCGATTAGATGTGACTCCTGGTAATAACATCCTTGTGAGCTTTGATCCCAAGGTGAAATGAAAATATTACTATTTATTGACCATAATAAACCACCTGATAAAGTACAACTGATTTTGTGAAGAAAATATGGTGCCTAGAGAAAATACATAATCAAAACAAGGGAAAGGTAGAAAAGTGAATGGAGAGCTCCAACTACATGTAAATATAAATATTTACATGTGAAAGTGCTTAATGTATCAATCTACTTTTAAAAATTAGCTTAATAGAATAATAACTACAGAAGGATTTATATCCAAAAAAGGTTTAAGAAGCTTAATTAGCAGTTATATAGAATAACCCTTTCAGTTGTTCAGTAAAAAATGGGTAAGGAACTCTATCATTACTATTTTAATAATGCACTCAAATTGAAATGTTTAGACATTTTCATCATTTAACAATTTTCTAAGAATAAGTCAGCAGGTTAAAAATTAGCATATTTCTTCAATGCAGGCTAATTTAGTTATTATTTTACATAATTTACTTAACACAAGTCACTTTCTGAAATATTCCATTTTTTAACTTTTAATGAAAATCTAATGTGTTAATGATAATACTGTGCTCTCTGAACATGACAATTTGGTGAAATTATAATATAATTTATCTTTTTGCTCTCAGCAATCAACACGCTTCTATCATTTTTTATGAGGAGTATGTTTTGTGATTAAGGAAAAAAATCTCCCTAAAACTATGCAATGTTTTAAGATTCTAAATGTAGTACCATTACATTCTCAAAGTATATATATTTCTTTTTCTTTCTTTCTTTCTTTTTTTTTTTTTTTTTTTTTTTGTACAGCTTTATACTTATACATAGCAGTTGGGTTCATCCTGATAAACTCATACATGCAGTTCATGACATCATCCTCCCTTTTCCCTTGCTCTCTTCCCTCTTGTCTTCCACCCCCTGTCCTCTTCTGGTCTCCTTCTCTATTCTACTAGAATTTCTATTTTTTATTGGTTATTTTTACTTATGCATAAAGGTTAAATTCCCTGAAGTATATTTACATATGCACATAACATAATTTCTTAAGAAATCCTTTTGCATTGTTTCCCTTTCCCATCCCTCAACTCTTCTCTCAATCTTCTACATTCCTGATCTTCTCTTTCTTTTTATGATATCCTACCCTTCCCTGACCCTTCCCATTATTTTACTCCAGCTTCCACATATGAAAGAAAACATTTAACCTTTTAGTTTCTGACTTTGGCTGATTTCACTTAGCATGATGTTTTCTCCATTTCTATCTATTTACCAGAAAATACCATAATTTCATTCTTATTTATGGCTGAGTAGAGCTCCACTGCATGTGTGCATGTGTGTGTTTTAGATTATACACACACACACATATATATTCTAAAAATCTGAATGAATGGATATATATACATACATACATAAATGTGTGTATATATATATATATGTATATACATATATCAGAATATCTTAATCCATTCATCTATTGACAGGCACCAGGGTTATTTCCATAACTTAGTAATTGTGAATTGTGCTGCTATGAACATTGAGGCAGTGCTATGTTGATTTTAAGTCCTTTGGGTATGTACGAAGGAGTGGGATAGCTGGGTCATATGATCGTTCCATCCCTAGTGTTTTGAGGAATCTGCATATTGCTTTCCAGAGTGGCTGTAGTAGTCTACAGTCCACCAATGATATATAAAAGTGTACCTTTACCTCCACAATTTCACCAGCATTTATTGCTGTTTTTATTTGCATTCTGACTGGAGTAAGATGAAACATTAGTGAACTTTGGGTTCACATTTCTCTTCTGACATGTTGAACTTTTTTTTTTTTTTCATTATATGTTGTCCATTTGCGTTTCTTCTTTTGAAAAGTTTCTGTTTAATTCTTTTTTCCTATTTATTGATTAAATTATTTGTTTTTTAATGTTTTTTTTTTTTAGTCCATTATATATTATGGATATCAGTCCTCCTATTGGAGGAGTAGCTGGTTAAGATTTTTCTCCTATTCTGTAAGGTCTTTCTTCATGCTCTTAATCATTTCCTTTGCTGTGCAGAAGCTTTTTAGCTTTGTAGCATCCCACACACTTATTGATTCTTGGTTTAATTTCTTGCATTTTGGGGGTCTTGTTAAGGAAATTGGTGCCAGTATCTATATGATGGAGTGTTGACCCTATGTTTTCTTCTAGGAGTTGCAAGGTTTCTGATCTTATTGCAAAGCCTTTGGTCCATTTAGATTTGAGTTTTGTGCAGAGTGAGAGACAATATTTTAGTTTCATTTTTTTACATATAGCTATTCAGTTTTCCCAGCACCATATGTTAAAAAGGCTATCTTTTCTCCAAACTATATTTTTGGCTCCTTTGTCAAGTATCAGATGGCTATAGGTCTGTGGATTTATCTGTCTGTCTTCTGCTCCATTGGTTTTTAAGTCTACTTTGATGACAATACCATGCTGTTTTTGTTACTACAGTTCTTCAGCAAAATTTCAGATCAGGTATTGTGATGCATTGTTTCACTTGCTTAGTATTGCTCAAAGTATATACACTTAAAAGAAAAGAATCATCACTTAAGTAAAAACATGTAGTTCTGTTAAAAACTATAACTCTAGTTCTATTTCATTTTTTAACCTGTCCTATGAAAGTTTTTGAACACTATGAAATCTCAGCGAATATTAATTTATATTTCTGTGGTAGAACATATGAACTATCATATATCACTTTTTTTTAGATAAATGAGATCAAGTAGTTCACCAAAATAAACTAATGGTTTAATTTTTTTTAAAAAATTAGGTCAGAAGGTAATAGTTCTGTGTACTCTTCTAGTTTGCATCTTATGTGAATATGTAGATTTTTGGTAATAAGGTTTTATAACTATATATGGAAAACAAATTATATTTATACAACATATTATAAAATTATAAAGTTAACATCTACTGATAGTTCAATATCTTGAACATAACAGTGAGAAATATTTGGGTATTGGTTATAGAATAAGTAATGGAAAAGTTTCCTTCTTTAATAATTCTGAAGTTTTTTTCTTATTTTGTATGTAGTCTTATGATTTTCAGAAAATATTCCAAACTATAAATAATGACTTTAAATCCTTAAAAAATAATTTTGAAGCCAACAGCAAACAAAAACAAGAGGAGAGAGAGAGATACTCAGGGGATCCTGAGAGGCAGAAGTAGAGAGAGAATCCAATACATTTATTATATAAATTTAAACATTCACCAGGCATGGTGGTGCACACCTGTAATCCTAGTGGCTCAGGAAGCTCAAGCAGGAGATTCACAAGTTCCAATCCAGCTTCAGTAACCTTGTGAGGGCCTGAGCAATTTTGTAAGACATGCTATCTCAAAATAAAAATAAATAAAAAGGGGTGGGAATATGGCTCAGTGTTTGAAAAACTCTGGGTGAATCCCTGGTACCAAATAAATAAACAAGTAAATAATAAAAAAAAATAAGAGAGAGATAAATTCAAACATTGTGAACAAATACTACCAAATTTTATCCACCAACATATTAAAATGATTATACATCACAACTAAGTGAGAATTACCTCAGGAATGCAAGGATGGTCCAAATAAGTAAATCAATCAATGTTATAAGCAGAATTAGTTGAATGGAAGAAAACGTGATCATCTGAACTGATGAAAAAAACATTTAAAAAGTTACAAAATCCTGTTTCAAGGAAAGACTCAATAAATTGAGGTATATTAGCAAGTTTCTTCATAGTGGTGAATATCTCTATGAAAATACACAACTAATGTCATATTTAATTGTGAAAGATTAAAATTCTTACCTTAAAATGTGGATAAAAGAAAGATTTATGCTTTTGCTACTTTATTCAATAGAATATTGAAAATTCTAGCTAAAATAGTCAACTATTTGAAATAAAAATATACAAATTGGAAAGTACTGTGGGTTGAATTATGTTCTACAAGATTATATTTTTGAGTTCCATAATAGTTTTTGTAGATGCAATTAAGATAAAATAAGGTCTGGTAAAAGGATAATTCCTCAGACCAATTAAATGTAACAGTCCACTTGAACAAAGAAAAGTGAAACAGAAAAAAACAAAATGATTCACCAATTGGGTAGCTCCCAGAAACACAGAAAGTCCTGAGAACTACAACTAACAATGTGATCTGACAGCCTTTATAGAAAATGTGAGTGATAGAGACAACTTAATTGGTTGCTATTTAGTTGGTTCCTTGGTTACAAAATCTCTTCAAATTAGTTCAATCTCACACACCTAGATCAATTTCATATTGGCTTGGTCTGCTGGGTTTAGTGCAGAAGCCTACTCCAAATCAATTGTCTCCTACAAAATTTTATTTAACACATCACACCAGATTAGCTGGGCCTTAATTGAATACCAGTTATAAATAAAAGAAGAAAAGAATTAGCACAGTGATATAGGGACATCACCACATGTTTTGGAGGCAAAGATCTGAATCATGTGTCTATAAGTCAAGAAATGATTACTGGCAACCTCCAGAAGAGGGAAACAAGAGTCATATCTTCCCTCACTCTCCAGGAAAAAAATCATGATGATAACTTGATTAAGGACTTTTGGTTTCTATAATGATGTGAGAATGCATTTATCTTTTTTAAGCCAACTGGCTATGTCAATTTGTTATAGCATTCCCAGGAAATTAACATAGATGTCTTCCAGATTCTGGTGGTTTGGTTTACAACAATTTTATGATGGTGTGAAAGAGATACACGATCAATACAAACTGTGCTTTGAATTTTCAATTTTTCAAGGCTAGTTATGTGCAGTATATTACTCTCCCACAATCCTGAGCAATGGTCATGACTCTCAGCTCTCAGTTATCCATGAGATCACAAGGGTAAATGCCTCATACTCTACAGTGCACAATGTTGGTAAGTATGATATTCAATAGGATAGGTTTATTAAATGAATTTTCATCTTAATAATAGTTTTGGTTCATAAGCAGAGGAGCGCCTATATAAATTTTCATACTAGGAAGTAGAGGTTTACCTAAACAGATGTCTAAAAATGTAATAGTAAATATGGAGCTGGGTAATGGATATGTGCTAGAAGAATTTAGAAAAAACCCTAGATCTTCTCAAAAGTCCATTAGTGGATTTATTAACATTAAAGATACTGTGGTGAGTAATCTATATAAAAGAGATACATTTTTGGATATTGAAGGGAAAAAAATCCTTGTTAAAAAGAGGCAAAATTTTATCTTTATTATGTTCTGCTCTTATGTGGAAATAAGAACTTGTCAATGATTAATTTTGATATTTGGATAACAAAATTTCTAATTAAAATGTGATCCGGTTTGATCCTTGAAGATTGTAGTAAAATGTGACATGAAAAAGATAAAACAAGAAAGGAACTATTAAACCAAAAGGATACAAAACTAAATATTTAGAAAAGAATTATATATTGTAAAAATGAGGAAGTATGTTTTGGAAAGGACACCAAGGGTGTGGGTTATTTTTTTAGAGAGATTAAGTATGTGTCACATGGAATTAAACAACCATTTTATAAAATACTGCTTGCTTCAACTAAAGGTAAGAGAGAGAGAGAATGAAATGAAGGAATTCTGTTGGACTTTTAGATTTCATACATAAGAAATAGTCAAGGGGTTACTTCTCTGCAAACATGCTATCCTCAAGGGAGAAAAAAAAGATGTATATCTCTGAGGTATTTAGAGGTTAATGCAGCAGCCACTGCCATTGTGGTTCCAGAGAATGCAAACCCAGGAGGTAGGATCAATGCTTCCTGGGTTTTTGAGGTTCAGAACATAACAGGACCGACTTGCTCCTGCAGAGCAAGAAGGTGGGTATGTTATCAAGGTCTAAGAGGAAGGGACCTAAAGAACTTCAGAGGCTCAGGTAAAAGAACACATCTCTGAAAGCTCAAAGGACAGAACATCAAGCCATAGAAAATTATTTTCAATCCCTGAAAATTACTAGAATTTCCCCTACTGGGTTGGAAACTTGACTTTAAACAGTGACCACTTCCTTCAGTCCTTCCACTTTCCTATTTTTATAATGGGAATATTTATATAGACATAATATAACATTGAATCTCAGCGTTGTATTTTGGAAATGGACAACTTGTACTCTATGTCCTCAGGGCCGTGAGCAGAGAGGAATTTTAGCTACAGATGGATCATATTCAATGTATTTCCCATACCTGATTAAGATGCCATTTGGACATATTTTAGCTATTATTTAAATAAAATATGATAAGAGTTGATGTTGGAATGGTTTAAATCTTTCATGGATTTTGAATGGGGTGAAAGTATTTTGCATGTGGAAGGACATAAACATTGGGAGACCACAGGGAAGACTGATGTTGGCTGAGTTGTATACCCCCAAATTTCTATTCAAATGTTCATTTCTAGAATTTGTGAATATGATATTATTTAAACATAGGGTATTTGTAGATATACATACAATGGGGTTATAATGGAGTAGGGGTGGCCCTGTTTCAGTTACTGGTGTCATCACAAGATGAGGGAAATATGAGCACAGACAGATATTAGAGACCTCCATGTGGGGATAGACGTAACAACTGAACTTTTGTGTCTTCAGCAAAGGATCACTGATGATTGTGACCCTGGAAAGAAGGAAAATGCATGGAACAGGTTATCTTCAGAGACTCCAGGTAGAACCAGTTTGCCAACACCTTGACTTAAGATTGCTGTCCTTCATACATGCATATTGTTTCTAGCTACCAAATTAGCAATAATCTGTTATAGTGGGAAAAAATACAGAAAAAAATTAAAATTTTTCCTATTCATATAATACATGAGCTCATATAAAGAACACACACACATACACACATATGCACACACCTACCTAC